>JANAVB010025196.1:54308399-54534710 GCA_029216955.1 Iris pallida
GTACGCTTGATACTTTAACTAGCTAGGGTTATCACAGGCCTAGTTACTAGCAAGATGCAATGAGATATTCCAACAGCCACAAGCCCTACAGACCATCCAGGTTATCCAGGTCGAGTATCTTGTTCATGAAAGGTGCAACACATGACAGTGTGCTGGAAATGTGCCCTACTCGTCGGCAGGCTACAAATCCACTAGCGCGTCCAGATAACGGGATTGCCTGTAGCTGGAAAATCTCTTCATGACTACTGATTTATTCTAGTTATTAGCCTTAGTCAATTTCAGTAGGTACCCCGGACCGTGGTACTGAGGGTTCCCTGCCCTAGACATGATGCAAGACAATACTGGTTCCTTTGTACAAACACAATCGTCTATGGTGTCCAGGCCATTCATTCTTGTCAAGTTATGCCAGCCGTCGCAACAGCTATTCGAGGTATATCATGACAGGTTTAATTATCAAGATTACTTATCATGTCAAGAGTGCGTCATGACGGACCACCATCAAGAATTATCATGTCAAGTTACTTGTCAAGAGTGCACCGCAACGGGTCACTATCGTGTTCAGGGAATATATACAGAATTTATATGGTACAAGCATATTGTCAAGGGACCCAAGTTATACAGAAGGTCATGAGACACAAGCATAACTGTGACAACCCATCATAAGAATAATAATAATAGTAATAATAAAAGAGGACAAGAGCTATGGAAAAGCCATGCGACCCGGGATCCAAGGGTCATGGCTCATGCGGCTAAGGGGTTGCATGCGGCCAGGAAGAAACAGGCTCATGCGGCTCGGGTCTACCAGAGTCAGGGATCGCCATGCGGCAAGCAATGGGGGGGTCTCATGCGGCTGGAGCCAGGCAGGGCCATGCGGCAAGGCCTATGCGGCCAAAAAATAACATGCATATACGGCAAGAGAGAAAATGAGTTCATACGGCCAGGAAAGAAAATAGGCTTATGCGGCTCGGAGCTGCCAAGAGCCATGCGGCTCGGGAAGGGAACAAGCTTATGCGGCTAACAGTTAAGGGTAGCTATGCGGCTATGGGAGTGGGATCTTATGCGGTTGAGAGGGGATCGGGCTCATGCAGCTCAGATTTTCCGAAGCCATACGGCCAGGAGGGAAAACATGCATATGCGGCAAGGGCCATGCGGCAATGCTGCCAAAGCCATGCGGCTAGGAGGGAAACTTGTCGCATGAAAAGGCCATGCGGTCAAGCACTGTTCTTCTTCTCCAACTTTTTCGAGAAGAAGAACCATGAAGATCCATGGCTTCCAAGCTCCCATAAACCTTCATTTAGGGTCAGAATCCAGACTTCCATAGGTCAAAATGGGGCAGAAAGAAATTTTCTACAACATGGAACCATCAAAACTTGAAAATAATAGGGTTAGATAGATCAAAACCCAAGAAATCCAAAATTGTAACAAGTTTAGATATACATGAAATGAGCCATAAAAATTTAAAATGCTAAGTATTAAAGTGTCGTAGAATCTCGTGAGCAAGAAAATAGAATAATAAAACTTGAGTTCCTCCATGAAGCAAGTTGCACTTGCCTAAGCCTCTCTGGTAGGTGGAGAGAGTTTAATGGAGGAAGAAGAAGTATTGAAGAAGAAGTAAATGAGGAAAGAGAGAGAGAGAGAGGGGTTGGCGGCTAATAAAGAAAAAGAGGGATGGTAGGTGGGGTTGGTCCATATGCAAAACCGAACCAAGCCGAACCAAGCAAATCGAACCGAACCAAGCAAATGAAATGCCAAAATAACCATGCAATGAGACATGCGATATGAGTCAAAATACGTACACGTATACCAAAATACGTAATACGAACTACGTGCGTTACAACTCTACCTACCTTAAAAGAATTCCGTTCTCGGAATTTAATTAAGAGGCAAGGACAAGCTATTCTAATCTCAGACTAGTTATAACAAAGCAATCAATCAAGCAATCATTCTTTCAAGCAAGGAACTGAGAGCATAAGGCATAAGAAAGATATTATACCTTACGAGTCAAACAGGTCGAGATATCGTGATCGGATATCATCCTCACGCTCCCACGTTGACTTACCCAAAGAGTGATGATCCCAAGCAATATGGACTAAACTAATAGTCTTGTTCTTGAGTATCTTCTCTCTCCGGTCCAATATGGATACGGGCCTCTCTTCATACGAAAGGTTGGTACCAACAATCAATTTCAAATGATCAAGGACATGACTCGAATCCGGGATATACCATCGTAATTGGAACACATGGAAGACATCATGCACCTCACGCAACGACGGCGGAAGAGCGAGACGATATGACACATCTCCTACTCGCTACAGAATATCAAACGGCCCTATATACCTAGGATTGAGCTTTCCCCGTACGCCAAAATGAATGACGCCACGGTTAGGCGAGATCCTAAGGAATACATGGTCGCCGACAGAAAATTCAAGGGAACGCCGATGAGAATCGGTCCAATGGTGCTGGCAATCTTGTGCAACTCGAAGATGATCTCTGACTTGTCTGACCACCTCAATAGTCCGGGTTACCATCTCGGGACCAAGCATTTGCCTCTCTCCAACATCGTCCCATACTAGCGGAGATCTGCACTTTCTACCATACAGTGCCTCGAATGGTGCGATCTGGATACTGGCTTGGAAACTGTTGTTGTAAGAGAAATCCACCAGGTGCAGGTGATCCTCTCACGAACCACCAAAGTCGACGGTACAAGATCTCAACATATCTTCCAAGGTTCATATGGTACGCTCAGACTGACTATCTGTCTGCGGATGATAAGCTGAGCTGAACTAGAGGTGAGTTTCCAAACTCTATTACAGACTGTGCCAAAAGTGCAACGTAATTCTTAAATCTCTGTCCGAGGTGATACTGACTGGTATACCGTGAAATCTGACAATCTGCCTGAGGTACATCTCTGCTAGCTGAGCCGTCGACTGACCAACTCTGAATGGGAGAAAGTGAGCCACCTTCGTGAGCCTGTCTATAGTGACCCAAATAGCATCTCTACCGGCCGGGGACCTAGGTAATCCAGTCACAAAATCTATGGTAATATGCTCCCACTTTCATTCTGGAATCGGCAAGGGCTGAAGAAGTCCAGCTGGTCTCTGATGTTCAGCTCTAACTTGTTGGCAAACCAAACACCGAGAGACAAACTGGGCTATCTCCCTCTTCATGCCATTCCACCAAAAGTGCTGACGGATGTCACGGTATATCTTCGTGCCACCGAGATGAATGGAATACTGAGAACTGTGAGCCTCTGCCATGATCTCCTGTCTGATATCACCTCTAGGTACACATAGATGCCTCCCTTGTCGAAGTGTACCATCCTCATGGATACATAACTCTGGTCTTCGTCCTGCTATACACTCTATTCTGAGTCGCTGAAGCTTGGAATCTGTTGACTGTGCCATCCGGATCCTCTCGATTATAGTGGACTGAACTTGCATGCTGGCCATCAATGCCACATTGGTAGGAAGGACAACTTCTATACCCATCTTCTGAAGATCTGCTAATAGCTCTGGTTACGCTGTGAGAAACTAAACTCCGGCTCTCCTGCTCAGCGCATCTGCTACTACGTTGGCATTCCCAGGATGATACTGCAGGTTGACATCATAATCCACAAGTAGCTCTAGCCACCTCCTCTGACGCATGTTTAGATCCTTCTGAGTGAACACATACTTTAGGCTCTTGTAGTCGGTGAAAATCTCTACCCTATCTCCATACAAGTAGTATCTCCAAAGCTTAAGTGCAAACACTACTGCTGCCAGCTCCAGGTCATGGGTTAGGTAATTCCTCTCATGATCACGAAGTTGGCGTGATGTATAAGCTATTACCTTCCCATGCTGTATCAAAACACATCCTAAGCCTCTGTCTGAAGCATCACAATATACTGAAAATCTTCGGTCCCATCTGGAAGCGTGAGAATGGGTGCCGTCATCAAGCCTCGCTTCAACTTCTCAAAAGATTGCTGACACTCTGTCGTCCAAATAAACTGCACATCCTTGCGGGTCAACTGGGTCAATGGCGCTAAAATTCGAGCAAAATCTGAAACAAATTACCGGTAATAGTCGGCTAATCTAAGAAAACTACGAAACTTCTGCAACTGTACTGGGTACTGGCCATGTCTCAATGACCACGACCTTCTGGGGATCCACTTCTACTCCTTCCTCTGGTGATGATATAACCCAAGTACGAAATGCGATCGAGCCAGAACTCGCATTTACTGAAATTCGCGTATAACTGGTGCTCTTTGAGAATTTAGAGGATAACTATGAGATGCTGCTCATGCTCTGCCATACTCTTGCTGTAGACCAAGATGTCATCTATAAACATAATCATGAACTGATCCAAATATGGCATAAGATACGATTCATGAGATCTATGAATACAGCCGATGTATTGGTTGCTTCAAATGGCATAACAAGGAACTCCCAATGCCCATATCTAGATCTAAAAGCTGTCTTCGGGATGTCCTGTCTCTTCGACTCTGATATGATGGTATCTTGACCGCAAATCAATCTTCGAAATACTGCTGCCCTCTTGAGTTGATCAAACAAGTCATCTATCCTCGGGAGAGGGTATCTGTTCTCGATTGTCACTGAGTTCAAGGTACGATAATCTACACATAACCTTAGACGTACCATCCTTCTTTTTCACAAGAAGCATTGGGGCTCCCCAAGGCGATCCACTTGCACGAATGAATCCCTTGGTCCTGAGTTCTTCAATCATCTTGTACAATATCTCTAACTCTGATGGCGCCATCCTGTAGACTCTCCCTGACACTGGGGCTGTCCCTGGGATCAAGTCTATGGTAAACTCGATCTCTCGTTTTGGCGACATTTCTAAAAGCTCTTCTGGGAAAATATCTAAAAACTCCTCGACTATCCGGGGTAACTGTACTGCTGCTATTGTCGTCCGCAATACTGGAAGAGAATGTTCAACTTCGCCTCAAAAAAGGAAAACTCTGGCTCGCCTGGAATGCTAAAAACAACCCTGCCAATATGGCAGTCTATCCTAGCATACTGGTTCCTTAACCAATCCATCCCTAGGACCACATTATAATCGGCCATGGGGAACTCTATCAATCTAGCGGGGAACTCTCTAACGCTAACTACGATCCGACACGAGGAAAAACACTCGATCTACTCCCACAAGACCGTTACCTGTAAGTATATTGAGCCTTACTGATAATGACTCGGGCTCCAGTCCTATCCGTGTTACGAATCGTACAGACATGAATGAATGCGATGCACCAGAATCAAATAACGCTGATTCTGGGAAGGAGTTGACGAGAATATTACCTGCCACTACCTCACCTGGTGCCAATCCTTCTTCTACGGTCATCGCCATCACCTGACCATGTCCTCTGGGTGCTGGTCCCCTCTGCTGAAAACCTCTCTGTCTGCTCTGGATCAGGGCTTAGGCTTGTACATACTGCTGGGGGTTCTGCTGCTGGAATACTTATGACTGAGGCGGCAATGGCCTCTGAGGTTGATACTGCTGCTGGACTGGTGCTGGTCCTCTCACCGAAGGACTAGAAAAGTTGGAGGATGATGAACTACCCCTATTCGCGCAGGATCCTATCTTGTGATCCGCTTTCCCACTAAGCCAGGCATAATTCCTGCACCCTGTGACATTCTGCCACCACATGTCCTGACTTTCCGCAATGTGAACATTCCTACTGCGGAAGAGTGCTTCTGCTTCTGCTGCTGAGGGTATGTCGGGGTTGAATGCTGAACTGACGTCACTGAGGCCGCCCGCCTCGGAGCTCCAATGGTCAAGGTCCTAGCTGTCGGGGATGGTGCTGAAGACTGATTCATCTGGCCGTGGGATCGCTTCCGACCTCCGGTCCTGTCCTTAATCCTCCGGGAGGTATACTCGTGCCTTCTGGCTGATCTCAATACCGTATCAAAAGTCTGATGCTCAACTGCTCCAATGCCAATAAAATCTCTAGATGGAGCCCCTGCTGAAATTGCTGGGCTCTGTCGAACTCGGTTGCTACCAAGGTGGGAGCAAACCGACTAAGTTTTGAAAAAATCGGCCAGCATATCCGTCGACCGTCCTGCCCATCTGCTTCAGATTGGTGAACCTCGTCTGTAGATCGTATCGAGCTACAGCATCAAAATACTTGGCCTGGAATCTCTCACGAAATACTGCCCATGCAATCGGTGCCACTAATCCAACGGCCTGCGCCGTCCACCAGCTGCGGGCTAGATCCAATAACTATAGGCGTACTACGGCCACCTTCTCGTCTTCTGGAGTGCTGGCTACTTCTAGAATCACTTTTGTATCCTGTAGCCAAGCATCAGCAGCGATAGCATCTTCACTTGTCGTCAAAGAACGGATGGTTCAGGCGCTTGAAGCTGTTAGTCCGTACTGTTCCTATGGTGTCTACCTCTGCCTTGAGCATCTGTTACTGTTTGGTGCAGGGCGTCGCCTCGACGATCTTGAGAAGCTAGCAATGTCCTGATGAGACCTACCAAGGTGCTATCATCAGGCTCTGCAGGCTGGACTGGCTGAACTAGTGGCTCTTGGCCCCCAGTAGGCATACTCTGGAGGCTACTCCGAAATACTGGGCTTGATCTCCAGGTTGCAGCGGGCCGACGAGAGGTGCTCCACCTTGCCGATCGGTAGGATCAGGAATAATACCGCTGAAGAAGACGACACAGGGAACAATAAGGAAGGACTAGGATAGATCAAAGATACAAGCATGTGATCAGGTCAAGAATTCAAGGATTCAGAGGACACAAGTAGAGATCAAGGACGAGTGCTGATTGAGATATCTATTTGGTAAACCCTCACATATCTTGATTCACAAGACCTGCATGGGCCACCACTTAAACCATGTAATACCCAGAACCAGAATACTGGAGAGCGGGGGCGAACATAGCCAGCTACGTATATTGAAGTGCAACCCACCTCGCTATACGGTCACGGTTGTCTAGATACATGAGGGTTTAACTATAAGCCATCAGTCTCTTATGGTCATGAACAAGCCTATTGTCTCAATCTCAAGCAAGTAATAATAGTACAAGATGTCAGAGCACCAAATATACAATAGTAAGGCGTCCCATACATTACATATTTCGATGATCATGAAGCTAGTCATACAAAATGTGAAGGCTAGCAAGAGTTTCAGTCATACATGATCAACCCTAGGATTTGCCAATCATGTTACAGTCCGTAGGCAGACAATAAGTAAGGTACAATCGAGCTAACACGTGCTCGTCGGCTAAACGCCGTAAAAGAATAATTTTATAATAAAGTGGGAGAACAAAAAGGGAAACCCACTCGTTGCCTTGGTTACGCCTGGTGGTCACTATCTAGCTGGAAGGTCGGTAGATCCTCTAGAGCTGCTCCGATATCTGGCCATACAAAACTAGCTGGGTCAGACCCAGAAAGAGCAAGTGCTACAAAGGCAGGCTTCACTTAAGAACTCAAACCAGCAATTAGCATCAAACATAATAACATATAATAAAGGACTAGAGATATAGAAAAATCATGGTGATATACGATAAGATAACCATAGAACTATTCAGATAACCAAGTTACAACCTTTAAACCAAACAAGGACCGGGGTTGTAACCCTTCGTCTGAACGAACTTGGTTTCCCACCATTTATCGATAAAGTAAAGCACAAGCAATCAGGTCATGTTACAATCTTGTACAAGATCAGAAAAGACTAGACTGGGTTAGACTCCATCCAATCGATCACGGCCAAGCAATGAGTACGGCTTGATACTTTAACTAGCTAGGGTTATCACAGGTCTAGTTAGTAGCAAGATGCAATAAGATATTCCGACAACCGACAAGCCCTGCAGACCATCCAGGTTATCTAGGTCGAGTATCTTGTTCATGAAAGCTGCAACATATGATAGTGTGTTGGAAATGTGTACTACTCGTCGGCAGGCTACAAATCCACTAGCGCGCCCAGATAATGGGATTGCCTGTAGCTGGGAAATCTCTTTATGACTATTGATTTATTCTAGTTATTAGCCTTAGTCAATTTCAGTAGGTATCCCCGGACCGTGGTACTCAGGGGTCCCTGTCCTAGACATGATGCAAGACAATACTGGTTCCTTTGTACAAACACAATCGTCCACGGTGTCCAGGCCATTCATTCTTGTCAAGTTATGCCAGCCGTCGCAACAGCTATTCGAGGTATATCATGATAGGTTTAATTATCAAGATTACTTATCATGTCAAGAGTGCGTCACGACGGACCACCATTAAGAATTATCATGTCAAGTTACTTGTCAAGAGTGCACCGCGACGGGTCACTATCGTGTTCAGGGAACATGTGCAAAATTTACTTGGTACAAGCATATTGTCAAGGGACCCAAGTTATACAGAGGGTCATGAGACACAAGCATAAATGTAATAACCCATCATAAGGATAATAATAATAGTAATAATAAAAGAGGACAAGAGCTATGGAAAAGCCATGCGGCCCGGGATCCAAGGGTCATGGCTCATACGGCTAAGGGGTTACATGCGGCCAGGAAGAAACAGGTTCATACGGCTCGGGTCTACCGGAGTCAGGGATCGCCATGCGGCAAGCAATGGGGGTGGGTCTCATGCGGCTGGAGGGTTTCATGCGGCTGGAGCCATAAAGGGCCATACGGTAAGGCCTATGCGGCCAAGAAACAACATGCATATGCGGCAAGGGAGAAAATGAGTTCATGCGGCCAGGAAAGAAAATAGGCTTATGCGGTTCGGAGCTGCCAAGAGGCATACGGCTCGAGAAGGGAACAAGCTCATGCGACTAACAGTTAAGGGTAGCTATGCGGCTATGGAAGTGGGGTCTTATGCGGCTGAGAGGGGATCGGGCTCATGCGGCTCGGATTTTCCGAAGCCATGCGGCCATGAGGGAAAAACATGCATATGCGACAAGGGCCATGCGACAATGCTGCCAAAGCCATGCGGCCAGGATGGAAAACTTGCCGCATGAAAAGGCCATGCGGTCAAGCACTGTTCTTCTTCTCCAACTTTTCGAGAAGAAGAACCATGAAGATCCATGGCTTTCAAGCTCCCCTAAACCTTCATTTAGAGTCAGAATCCAGATTTTTATAGGTCAAAATGGGGCAGAAAGAAATTCTCTACAACATGGAACCATCAAAACTTGAAATTAACAGGGTTAGATAGATCAAAACCCAAGAAATCCGAAATTGCAACAAGTTTAGATCTACATTAAATGAGCCATGGAAATTGAAAATACTAAGTATTAAAGTGTCAAAGAATCTTGTGAGGAAGAAAATGGAACAATAAAACTTGAGTTCCTCTATGAAGCAAGTTGTACTTGCCTAAGCCTCTCTAGTAGGTGGAGAGAGTTTAATGAAGGAAGAAGAAGTAAATAAGGAGAGAGACAGAGGGGTTGGCGGCTAATAAAGAAGAAGAGGGGTGGTAGGTAGAGTTGGTCTATATGCAAAACCGAACCAAACCAAGCAAATGAAATGCCAAAATAACCATGCAATGAGACATGCAATATGAGTTAAAATACGTACACGTATACCAAAATACGTAATACGAACTACGAGCGTTACACCAACCCAGCATCATCTCGGCGCCGACGACCACCGGGGCACGCCGGAGCGCCACCTACAAGCCGTCAAAACGAGCCACACACGCGCACAGCCGTACCGGCCGCACAGAGTTCAGTTTCAGGTACCCGTCTTCTCTGATTCGTATCTTTGTGCACGCTCGATCAAATCTAGATCCGTAAATTTTTACGGATAGCCTATATAACCCTCTAGGAGTTCCATTAGATAGATTTTCCAATACCAAACCATGTTGTCCAAAAATTTCGACACAAAGTTTTCGAAAAATCTACGCGGAACTGGACAGATTTAGGAACCCAGGTCACTGTTTTTGGAGGCGATTTCTCGCCGATCCTTCGACAGATTCAAAAATCCTGTTTGAAGGAACTTGTAGACAACCTATAGGGCTCTATGACCTATCTTTTAGTTTATGATTTCGTCAACAATGCGTCTCGAAAACTGATTTCTAAAATCAGGAAAAATAGCGTTCCGAAAACCCGAATTTTAGGAAAATTTTCCCGATACGACGTGCATCCCGTCAAACTGGGCAACTTGGTCGCAACCCGTAGGCATCAAAAGGTGCGTAGGGATGTTGTGGACTGTGTGGGATTCGACGAACTCGATTTCGTTGCGGGTGTGCGACGAAATCAGTACGTATCCGTCGAGATACTCCATTTCGACCCTTTTACGAATTTGTCAATTACTTTGTGCACATTCGTCGAATCGAGACAAAACTTGTGCCAACAGAACTAGGTTATTTTTCTGGTCCTGTATGCCAAGTTTGGTCCGATTTTGATAAGGTCAACCGGAACACTATTTTGGCGGGTCCACGACCCGATCCAACGGACAAAATTGTGCACAGCTACCGAAATCCAACTTTGGACATACGATTTGGTTCGGCTCATCAAATCGAACTTGTAGATATATAGTTTGACGACTTTAGAGACCGTAGATACCGACACATTTTTCGGTGCAAAGCGGGTCCAATGGCAGACATCGTTTTGGCCCAAAATTACCGTTATACCCCTGTGTCCAGAATTAGACTTATGGGTTGGCTATCCTAGCTAATTTGACCATTCTGAACACGTTGGTATGGTCTATTTCAGCATTAGGAGACTAGACCCTTTGAGACTCATTGAGTGGCAGTATTGATTCCTCAGTTCAGGACCATGCGAGTATATTGTACTTCTTGTATAATGTACGGACACCTGATTCTTGAGAAGACTTGCTACCTTCTCTTAGAATTCCGTGTCGTAATGAGTCATGGTTGGATCCTTTATACCAGTCGGAGGCGGGGAATATTAGTCTAGACATGTGGTCAATACCCACCTTGTGCATTGTATAGATCCATGTGAGTGTTAATCATACACTTCACGTATGATTAACCAGGCCAGTATACCTTATGCAAGTTCCTAAGCCGGCCATATATCAAAGCTAATATTCACTCACGTAGATAGTTGTTTTTGACTCTTGTACATGACATGTTCATATATCTTTGTTCTTGCTCTAGTTTACTACTTTATCCTTGCCATGTTACTTTCATGTACATTTATTTTCTTATGTATATTCTTTCTATTTATTGTTACATAACACTTGTCATTTATTAGGAACTGTTGTTGAAAATGTGCTCATTCCAATCCTGACTGGATATGTTGACAAAATTTTACAGATTATGGCGATGACGAGTGTCCTACATACTACGGTCCTCATAACGTAGTAGGGCGTAACCAGGAGACCCTAGTCCAGCAGGGGTTAGTGCCAGCTGAGGAGGCTTTAGCAGTGACTCAGTCAAACTAGGATTTGACTGGACTTTGTCTCCAGCTTTTATATTAGACATGTTATGTTATTTCAGACTTGTTAAACTACTTTATGACTCTCTCTGGATTTGTGTTAGATACTTTGCACTATGAGTTTATCTTTATTGTTATCCTTATCTTTTTTCGTACCATTTATTCTTCCTGTTAGATTGTGATTGAGCTTATATGTATTCATAGTATGTCCTCCATTTGGGGATGACAGATTATTATATATTGTTAGAAAGCAGACTTACAGCGTACTACGTCGTTTCTGCGGTGGAGGCTGGGCACTGTTACGCATTCGTGCCCATACATTGGGTGCGAGTCGTGACACGAACCAAGTGTTTTCTCTAGATCGTTTCGCGATCTTGTCCCAATATTGTTTGTATCATATAACTTAGTTTGGATCATACACATATCTTAGGCGTCCCACCAATATATACATTTCAGCCAGGCCGAGTTATAGGAAACTGGAACCAAACTACCCGGTAAAATTTTTAAACCTCGAATACTTTCCATCTCGTACTCTCGTCAGACTTAATCTCTTAGCGACCATTCTCACAATTCAATCGCGTATGGATATTCGATACCTACTTGATCATCCAATAAAAGTCGTGACATGTGACGCGATTGAAAATCACACTTCTCATTTCGTATGTTTCGCACAAACCATCAATTCCATGCATTGCATCAAGCCATCGCGTATCCGATCATAACGAGTCTTCGCAATGCCTTGTATTTTTGAAGTCGCTGCCCAACTATTTCTGAAGGTTCACATTGCAACTCATCTCGATATGATTTTCCTCTGTTGACGTACAAATGCATCCACATTCAGGGCTACGCCCGCTAGGTGACTTACCTAGGCACCGTGTTTAAATTCTTCCAACACAACTTTAAACTAACGTTGCGCAAAGGCCAAAATGTATCTGACACAAAAGTTTGATTCGAGTCGACGATGCTCAAAGGCAACGGTCTTTCCAACACAATTCTTTAACTCAAGTTGACGGTGCTCAAAAGCAACAATTATTTTGACACAAAGGTCTCTACAACGCGTCTTATGTTCGATTTCTATCGAGTAGAAAATTCCTAGCCAAATTCCTAACTTGTCCGTATGCACAACATTAAATATAAGTTTAATTCGTATAAGCTCAATTGCTAGGTGAATCTAAATTCAACGATGCAATTCGAAGGTCATTCTCTTACCACTCGCTCTCGTGCATAACACGTTTCTCGCAATCGCCTATCCATATCACCAAGTTTGTTTGTGACTTTCTATTTCAATCATTGACCAACATAATCTTTTAAACATTCGTCCGACCAATTCTCAAAATTTGACTATATCAGGATCAGCTGAAGCTATTCCATCAATTCGCGAAACAATTCGATCACCTAGACTTATCATCAATATGCACCACATTATATTTGTTACCGACACAATTTCGTATGAGACATCGCATGGGTCATCTTACTGGTCAGCAACATTCACTTTGAATTGGCGGTCAAGTCTTCTAGGGTCAGCTGCCCCGAAGCTACACTCGATAATTATGGATCAATAACGAAGGACAGTTACTACGAACCATGCTATATTTTATTTTGGAGCCAAATCATGTTCCGACGATTTCAATGGGACTAACCCAAATTCAGATAAAACCATTTCTATCGGCACAACTGATGTGCAATCTATCCTCCGAATAATTCATGCACTACCGTCGATGATTCCATAATTCATGAAACATCTACACGTATTGAGTTTCGAGCCTGTCTACCCACGATCAACACATGAGATGCTATACGCATCGAAACAATCGTCGATGACTTTATAGTCTCATCCCTGATCAATCACAAGGTTTATGATCAACCAGTTCGATACTTTCGTATTGCTATTTTCAAAAATCTTGATATCGTAGGCCTGCCCCATTTTGTATTCTCACATCGTGCTTACGTTTTCTTATGTATCAATTTCGATAGGTCATAACAATTTCGATAGCGCGAGGGTCAACTTTGAATATATATCAACGTCGACTTAGCTTGCATCGCATAGTTCCAAGTTCACAAGAAACTTTTCTATATGCATCACATCGTTCAACGATTCATCGTATCCTGCTTTACTTCGATCGTGCAACTGAGTTACTGATTATCTAACATCGAACCCTCGAGTTATACGATCACGCCCTCTAAGTTTTGCGTGTTTCAGTCATACTCAAATGAGTTTCGTCGTAACGTAATCAACTATCTCTTAGACACGATTTATCCGCATCAACTGACTTTTTATCGAGATCGCAATTCGTGCGATCCGATTACAATTTACACCGACCAACATTTTATTGAGCTCGCAATTTGTACAATCCGAGTACAATTCGCATCGACTAGTATTTCATCGAGTTTTTAAGTCGTGTGACCCGATTATAACGTTTAAGTTTTCTATCACGTCGATCCGATTATTGCTTCAAGGC
Source organism: Iris pallida (assembly GCA_029216955.1). NCBI lineage: Eukaryota > Viridiplantae > Streptophyta > Magnoliopsida > Asparagales > Iridaceae > Iris > Iris pallida. The sequence continues at coordinate 54,322,179 of JANAVB010025196.1, forward strand.
ATAATCGTTTTCACTATTCTCCGTCATCCAACCGACTTATAAGTTACTGTCCGAAGTATCATTCATTGATATGAGTCCCCATCCGATCGTTCTAACCGATTATCAAAGAACACTTGCATCGATATACCGTCATACAAATTTTCAATCGAGTCTCGGTACTATCTGCCAGTTGTGGACAAAACGTGTTAATGCAATCCATCGCACAGGTGGTATTCCATATTCCACATAGAATCGAGCCATTAATTACATAGGTGGTATATCATTTACCACTCGGAAATCAAGTTATTTTCCTCTCATCATACTAGGTATGAACCAACAATCTATTCTGACTCATGATTTCTGTAGTGATCATGCCGATCACAACCGTAACTTTTGATTAATCAAAAACTGTCACAACTCAGCTAATTTATTCATTTGCCAACAAAAGTTCAGTGCGCAACCGAACCGATTCGTTTCTACCAATTTACAATTTTTAGTTTCATTTGTTGCATCACATGCAACGCTTTATTTTTTACAACCGTTGCACCTCTCGTGCACGATTAATTTTCGACATCCGTTGCACCTTATGCAACGATTCATTTTCGACATTCAAAGCCAATGCTCGAATCCATTCAACACATTCGATATCAACTTTTATTTTGATTGCAACGTATCATTCATAATCAACTCGTTGCAATTGATGCAACAACATCCCATGACTTTCATTATATTGATGCAACCAACAATTTTTATATCGAGTATTGCAGTGAAAAACAAACATCTTGATTCAGAATTTACAACTTTCTCAATAAACATTATGTAATTTCCAAAACACATGCAGCAAAATTATACGATTTATATTAGACTTATTATATGGAACATCCAGTGCGACATCCAGTAGAGTCAAGAGTGATTTGATTGTGGTGGGCAACTTTTTAGAATTAAAACGAAACAAATGTCCTAAGAAAATTAAACTTAGATCTCTGATACCAATTTGTCATGCCCCAACTCAAAAAATCGTTCGTCCTCATTTGATTTCATCGAATCGATCGTCCTCGCTGGGGCATGTTGCCGTACGAGTCTAGAGTTGCACTCGTACAAGGTAAGATGACAAGTTCTCAAAATGGTTATCTTTGATTTATTATTAGCAGCAGAAGAAAATAGAGTATATAAAACAATTCTCTTTGTTGATAAATTAACTAAGGTTACAAAGGCTTTCAATAGTCCAACTGAATTTGCCTTATATTGGCTTACAACACTCAAGTTCTCTCTTGTCTACAAAGGATTTCACCTATTCCATACATCATATCTTATATATCTCATCCGTATCATCCTGTTGCAAGTCCAAGCATGCATGTGATTGTACGTCTCAATACGCTACGACATTCCATACCTCAACGTGTTCAAACAAAGCTCCCCCGCGAGCAATCCATTACCTACATCCTACAATTAATCTGGTAGGGGATCAGTACTAATCCTCTCGCGTACTGATATTGACCCACTTTGCTAAATTGACATTAAGTAGTGTATTAAATGATGCAACATACAAATTAGTTATCTTTCTATCCTTGCCTTAGGGTAATTTTCAAGGCATAATCGAAAGCGATAAAGCATATTATCATGGCAAGCATGTTATGTTTGATTTATGAAAGCAAACAGGCAGGCAATATATAGCAATCTCATATTTGTTTCATGGTGTGACTTCTTACCAACATCGACGCACTCACCCTTGTACCGTTGCAAGGTGAATACTCCTACCATCCTTCCCTGTCATGTTATAAGTGATCTCTGTACAAGATCTCTATGTGCCTGTACTTTTAGCCCACCGTTCTTTAAACTATATGAAGGTTGATGGCATTCCAAGCCAAAATGTACTCTACTACTCAAATCACATATGTAAGATGGTGATCGCTCCGTCTAAGATTGCTAATCCCTTATCTGGAGGATCCAGAATTATTCGGTAAGTGGCTTATCACATCAATAGCAGGTCGCCGGCCGTCTTAATGAAGTACACCATCAATATAGACTTTCTTCAAACCGTATCCATCATAGGACGAACAGTCCCAGCGCCCTGGCATACCATATTCGAGGGGGTCTTCACATACCCATGAATGGGCTATATATCTCAAGTCCATTTGACCATGCAACGCGTCTTACTTTCATACAACTAAGCAAGTCGCCTATCTCTATTTCTATTGGCACAATGCCCTAACTCAATGTTCATCAAGAAATGTCCCGAAGGCCATAAAAATTTTAAAGGCACCATGCCACATTCGACAGTTCCATCACATTCGTGCCACAACTGTTCTCTCCTTCATAACGAAGCCATCTTTCGTAAGTCTCGTACATGTACGAACGATTTGATATAGTTATTCTCCATACTTCGAATTGTGCATTCGAAGCACGTCTCGATGCTGTATTTCCACGTTCTATGCCTAGTGTTCAATGTTCATAGCTCGTGCACTAGGGCACTCACCTAAAATATCTTTCAATGTTCTAGCCTTCTAACTTCTGCTCGGGGGCACGAACGACTCGTACACTGAGGCACTTGTCGATACAGTTATCCCATGTTCTTATGGACTATGCACCGAGGCGCTTGTCTTTGTGATATTTTAATGTTCAATAGCGACTCATAAATTTGGTGTACATTTCAATTCAATTGTTTTATCTAGTGTTCGACACGTACTACGATTTCTCTTCTTCGAGCCACAGCCTATGGACTTGATAGGTTAACTTAGCATACAATATTTCATTTTACTTAGGTATGAAAGAGTAGGAAAGAAGGGTCAAAGTCCTCCCACCTTAAGCTGATATGCCTTGTCGTTTCGTCGAGCCGATGCGGCTCGACTTCATAACTTTGTTTACTGGCCAACTCTTCTGACTTAGCCATTTGAGCACTTCGTGCTTCATTGAATTATCCGACCGATTTGGCTTACCATGCTTATGCATCAGTCCTTTGCAAGATGGTGATTTTGTTTTGCGGACTCCGTTGCAAACAAGGAAAAATATCGACCTCTTATATTTTAGCGTAAACGTATAGCGTGCATATGAAACCAACTAAAATCAATATTCGTTCGAATCGGACTTATGCGTTGCATCGATTCGATTTCTTAGAATCTTCGAACCAACTCAATGCTATCTCTCGTGCAAACTTACACTTGCATCGATCTTACTCGATGCATTCCTTGGGTCAACGTAACTAATTGATTCACATCGATACATATCTTGGGTCAACGTAACTCCTCGAGTCAATGACTCAGCATAATGAACCGTATGGAGCAGGGCATTACAAGGTCGATGCATCGAATAGTGTAACCCGTACTATCTTCAATGTGGGGGGCAAGCCTACAACTGCTTCTATATTATGGTGGTTGGAGGACGATGAATTTGAAGCCGCTCATTGGTATATATGCCTAAATAGTGGTATAAGGAGATGTAAGATATTGAGAAGCGATAAAATTTTGCTACAAATTTTATACTTGTAAAAGAAGTGCTCTAACTTTTCTTCTTATTATCACAGTATTTTTAGAGCTGAGATAAAAATGGAGAGACCTAATATTGAGGATGATGATCTTGCTAGAGAGGTTGATAGAATTTTTTTATCAGTGGTTCCATAATTAAGTAAGGATTATAATCATTAACCATTATAAATTCAACAATTTGACCAAGCTTTGTCTAATAACCTTATGATACACGATGTTTTAGGTTTTTCGTCCTAGTACACAGTTGCAGAACGAAAGACTTCGAGCACTAGCTATTGGATGAAGTAAGAGGGAAAAGTGTTGGGATGGATATACCATCAATGGCTTCAAACTTAGAACCACTGGTAAGCCTATCAATCACTCATTTGTCGATGAGGAGGCTAATTATACAAAGAATTTTGGACTTTGAGTGAAGGGTTCATTCTACGATGCCGACCCAAAATTTGACTACTACGGTGTTCTAAGAGATATCATAGAGCTAGATTACTCTTTTGGTACGAAAATTGTGTTGTTTAAATATGATTGGTTTGACACAATACCCAAGCAAGGATGAAAAATTGGCAAACGATTTGAATTTGTTGATATAAAAGCATGGAAAAAGATTAAGAGGCTTCGAACCATTTGTGTTGGCTAGTCAAACGGTTCAAGTATACGATACAAGTTATCCTAGTCGACGATGCAATACCCATGATTGGTGGGCTGTATGTAAAACTAAAGCAATAATAGATATAATATTAGGGATCTAGCATACTAGGAGGATGACGTGGTCATGCCCAACATATATAAGTTTGGCCGGTGTTGACGATATGGAGGTTGACGTTACTATAGAGAATGATATAGTTGACGAAGAGCTTGACATAGACGATTTACCTCATATAGAGGAGGACTCTGAAATGGGCGTATCGGATGAGGAAGAAGAATTGTAAGATGAAGGTGAAAGTGATAGTAAAAATGAAGAAGTAGAATTATGAAGATAATTTAGAAGATGAAGATGAATCAGAAGATGAAGAAGAATAGAATGTATTATTTATTTCATCAAACTATTATTGTTAGTATCATGACATGTCAGTAGTATTTTTTATCACATCACATCATTACTTTTTTAGTATCATCATAACTTTTTCATTCCTATTAGATTTGTATTGATTATTTGTATCATCACACCATTCTTTATTTTTTCAGATTTGCTTATGGCTGTGGACACACACAAAAAAGAAGAAAAAAATGCTGTCTTTTCCTTTATTGGCGCAAGGCACCACAAATCGAGTACGCCTGAGAGATCCTGCGTTGAGGATCCTCGAGTACAAAAAAGAATTCTAGGGAATGGGACGATGGAGATCGAACGGCAGTTGATCCTTTACTCTGTTAACACTTCGATTACAAAAGTAGGAGAAAACCTAAGAAAATTTCTAACTCTCGGCTTACTAGCAAGAAGTGTAGCAATTTGGCTCTTGAAAATGCTCTCCGTTCTGTGTTTGAAAAGGGATGAGGCCTCCCGTTTATAGTCGTTCTTGAGCTAGAATGATGTTATGTGCCAACATGAGAAAACATACTAGTTTTTATGTAGGCACATAGTGCTGCTTTGGGCGCATAGGATGTAGGAGCATACAGGCTGCAAGATCGTGGGTTGGTCGTGGTGTTGATGTGGCCGCATGCTTCGGGGCACGACTGTTCGTGGAGACTGACGTGGCCGTGTGCTTAGGTGCACATTTTGATCAAGGCTTTGACTGAGTCAGGCTTGGGCACATAGCCATGTCTCAGGCTATGCGCCCTCCCTTTGGGGAAGCTAGTCTTGGGATGCATGGAGCTTCACTGGCTGGGCGCGTGGAGCTTCACTGACTGGGCGCATGAAGTTTCACTGGCTGGGACGCATAGAGCTTCACTGGCTTGGGCGCATAGAGCTTATTGTTGAACATTTTTCATGCTTCTACAAGACCCCATTCAAAGTTTTCGATACTTGAACGAGTTTGGAATACTTTGAAAGAAGCATGGATCCTCTTCTCGTGATGCAATAGGACACATAGCACGGCTCTCTCCTTGGGAGCATAGTGTTTGGCCAGCCTGTCAGAGAGATACGACTGTTGAGATCTTCCTCAAAATTTGAACTGGCAGTTTCATCGGGGTGGAATTTGAAGCGGTCCATCCTTCATACGTTGTCCACGTCAGCAAGTGACAGTCGTATAGTGTGCAGGAGGCTGATTCCTTACGTAGGCGCATAGGCCATTGTGGGCGCATACAATGCAATGGGCGCATGGGCACATGAAGCAAGTGGGCGCATAGGAAGTGGCCCGTGGCTATAAATTGGCCCTGAAGGAGAGAGAAAGCTTATTATTCCCATCTCTTAGAACTTTTTCAGAAAACTCTTCATCTTCTTTCTTTGAGAACCATGTCTCCCAAGGTCGCCAAGAGATCCACGAAGGGCAAGGGGGCTGCGCCGAGTGGCTCTCCTCCCGCAGCAGCGTCCTCTGCAGTCCAGGACCCGATTCTGGCTGAGGGCATGCTTCAAAAAATAAAGTCTTGAGCATTAATTTGCGACGCTCGGACTTTTCTTCTGTCTGGACGCTTGCGCCTAGTGCAACATAATTCTGTGAGCATCATTATGCGCCCACAGAAGTCATGCGCTAATACTGTGGTGTGCTATGCGTCCATATGTTGCCATGTTATGTGCCATCTTAACTGTGCCATGTTATGCGCCTACGTACTGTTCGTGTGTCATGCGCCTACATGTTTGTTTTGGGCGCATATCCCTTTGGGCGCATAGCCCTTTGGGCGCATAAAAGCCTTTCAGAACTCAGTTTTTTCTGTAGTTTTCTAAGTCTGACTTCCTCTTCTGTCTTTGCTTCATATTCTGTAGGGATCTGGCTAGCAAATTTCTCCAGGACCGGTATCGACGATTCTGAGCATGGTGAAGATGCAACACTTGACACAAACATCAGAGAGCTCAGGACTCTTCGTATTTTGGAAGGGTTTTCCTCAGATGGTAGGAAGTACCTTTATACATCGAAGAGTCGGATGGTAGTTGGGCGTCATCGTAAAAGTTTTGTTTTCACGGTTCTTCAAGTAGGCAAAAGCAACACAAGAGATGTTGTTTTGAAGGTATAGCCTCTTTGAGGAATGAGCCTAGGACGTCCGCAATATAAAGGTGAGAAGATCACCATTTGTAGATGCTTTTAACATGCTATATTTGCCCTCCTTCGTGTAGCTTTTCGAAGGTTCAACAGCCTTGTTTTGCTTCTCAACAGTAAAACATGACCTCCTTCGAGGGCCACAAAACTGCTTTTGGACGAAAGCGTGGTACTGCCAAGCTGGCCAAACTATGTGTTGCTGATGAGTAGCAAATTTTCCCTTCTTTTGGACATCAATGTAATCTATTACTTTTTATCCAGATGAAGAGATGAATAACCTTTTGTTTTGCTCATGAGATGTAGTCCTGTAAATGTAACTGATTTTGAATAAACAGAATACATTCGCTCCATTCTTTGCTTGTGGTATCTGTGGTGCTTGTATTAGAGAGCTTTAATACAACATTTGTGTGAAGGGTATCTTGCTGGGGACCCCCCTCTCCCTTTTTTTGGTTTAGACCTATTGCCCCTTTGTGCATCTGGGAATGCGAGTAAATAGATTTAAAACAAAACCCAACAGAGGTAATATGGTCGTGATAGGTTTTACGGTCTTGACACAATGTCTTTTATCTTGGGTTGGGTACAGGTGTCAAGTCGGAAGACTATCGGCATCAGAGGTAATATGGACGTGACACATGATAATCAGGAGTGGTTTTTTGGTGGAATGGATTTTCTTGTCGAGTTTAGCTTCTTGTCAGGTGCTTCTTCCTGGAGCGGAAGAGACTTTCCAAGCCTCCTCTCCGACGACCTCTACTGAAGATGACGAGATGGCCCAGGAAGTCGTCAAAGCTTTCTACTCTGTATTAAAAGTGAAGCTTCCTGGAGTCTTGAATCGGAATGCTGCCTTCGGCCCTATGAAGGCTGTCGCCGAATGTCAAGTGGCGGCCCTCGAGAGCTATTACCGGATATGAAGAGCGGGCCAATACTCTGAGGAAAGTTCTGAACGACCTGGAGGGTCAGGTGGCCTGGTTCCGGGACACCAAACAGCGGAGCCAGATGTCGCTGTTTCTCGCAGAGGACGAGGCTTTGATGACGGCTCTTGCGGAGGAGAAGGCTACCTTCCAGGCAAGAAAAGATGCCCTTGTTCGAGAGATCGATGAGCTGGCTGATCACTATGGCCAGTTCAATGCTGCAAGCGAGGCCCGTACTACCTCAAAGAACAGGCTGGCTGCGCAGATCACTGAGAAGTATAATCATATTACGCAGATCAAGAACGAAATCATCCAGCTGGAAGCTGACATGTGGGCGACGATATCTGAACAGGAGGATTGCTTGGCCCAGGCTGCCATGACTGCCACCACTTCTGCCCGTTTAGAAGATCAGCTGACAAAGTTGGAGTGGGAGCATCTGAGTCTGATCCTCTTCGAGGATGAAGCCGCTCGTCAAGAAGAGGCACGGTGCCGAGCTACTGTGAAGTCTGAAGCCGAGATTGCGGCTTTGAGGGATAACATAAACTGCCTATGTATCCCGTAGAATTTTGTAACTCCCCTTTTTTTCTAGCCGTCACGGCTCTTGTACCTTTTTCTGTCTCTTGTTAGACGTTAAAGTACAAAATAAAGAATCTTTTCAGAAGTGAATGTGATTTTGTAAAATATCGATGCTAGAGGTAATGTGGACGTAGCAAGGATATTTCTGGTGGGTATTCCGCTGAGGAATTGTGATATGGACCAATTATCTGTTTTATATTCAAGTTATTTGAATATAGATAATAAGTTGAATGAAGCTGCTAGTAGAGGTAATATGGACGTAATAGCAGAGGATGTTCTATATCTGACCAGAGGTAATATGGACATGAAAAGATATATAACATTAGGTGGGAGTGGATAGTTCAGAGGTAATATGGACGTGATTATCCTTGATGAATGCTTTGCTCAGAGGTTATATGGACGTGGCAAAACATAATCATTTCACTGGGGAAATAATTATCGGAAAACAATTCATAGGTAATAGGGACGTGACTTGTTTTCGTCAAACCGAGTCTGGACAGAGTAAAAAAGGGGGATGATTCCAATAGAGAAATTTTTAGAGGACCCATTATCCAGGGCGTATTCAAGACTCTTGAAATACGGATAATAGTTAGATAGTTTTTCGAATCGTATAAACATCGTACTGTACATTTACATGACTGAACACATGTGAACAAAAAAGGTTACACATAGTATTTCTTCAGGCACTTGCCGTTGATAGGCATCATGAGCAAGTCACCATCAGGCTTGGTTAGCCGGTTCGCACCGTTAGAATACACTGATTCTATGATGAAAGGACCTTCCATTTAGGCTAGAATTTTCCTTTTGTTTTGTGCGTCATGACCATTGGTCTTCTCACTGCTAAAACCAGATCGTCGACTTGGAAAATCCTTTCTTTCACTTTTTTATTGAAGGCTCTGGAAAGACGTGCTTGGTATAGCTCAATGTGCTGCTGAGCTAACAAGCATTTTTCGTCTAGCGCTTCGAGCTCCTGGAGTCGCAGACGGTAGCTTTCTTCGGTAGTCAGCTCGCTGGCTAAGGCTACTCGAAGAGAAGGAATATGGATTACTAGGGAAAGAACTACTTCGCTTCCATAAACCAGAGAGAATGGCATACTGCCTGTTGGAGTCCGGACCGTTGTACGATAGGCCCATAGACATTCACCGAGCTTTTCGTTCCAATCATGCTTGTTTGAAGATATGAACTTCTTGAGAAGTTTTATGACAATTTTGTTGAAAGCTTCTGCTAACCTGTTAGTCGCTGGATTGTAGGCAGTAGAGGCTACATTCTGGATTTCATTCTTATTACAGAACCGATAGAATGCATGGCTTGCGAACTGTGGACCATTATCATGGATGATCCTGCGAGATAGGCCAAAGCGGTAGATGACATGATGTTTGATGACACTGATCACGTTTGACGTCTTTACTTCGGTGAGTGGTACAGCTTCCGCCCATTTAGAAAAGTAATCGATTATAGCTAGGATGAACCGATGTCCTTTGGAGGATGGTGGGCTGATTGGTCCTATGACGTCCATGCCCCAGGCTTCAAACGGCCAAGATGCTGCCGTCTGGTGTAGAAACTCCAAAGGTTGATGAATGAAATCGACGTGGAACTGGCAAGCTCTACACTTCTTTGCATATTCAATAACATCTGCTATCATTGTGGGCCAGTAATAACCCATTCATTTGAGGCGATCTTGTAATTTTGGGCCTGGTTGATGTGCACCATAAACTCCATCGTGAGCCTCCCGGAGTGCATGTTTGGCTTCTGTATCTGATAAGCATCGTAACAGTAGCCCGTCGTAAGAGCTTCGGTACAGCATCTTGGTAGCTGTATCGTAGTAAAATCTGAGGAATCGCCTTTGGATGGATACTACTTCCTTTGGGTCCTCGGGGAGGATTCCATAGATGGCATAGTCTATGAAGGAAAATCTTTAGTCTTTAGCATTGATGCTTGTTTTCGTTGCGTAACTGCGATGAATATACAAGGCATCTTTCATACAGAATAATTCTCGACCAGACACTGTGATCGACTGCTGAGTATTGGTAGGAACGGTCATGGAAGCAGCGAGATCGGCTAGAGCATCTGCTTCTATATTCTGTAGTCGAGGTACGTGCTAGAATGAAGAATCCAGCAAAAGTAGACACCAACTCGATTGTTGCTCTGTGGTAGGGGATGAGATCTTCGTGGCAAACTTTATAATCCCCTCGGACCTGACTAACTATTAGCTTGGAATCGCCGTAAGCTTCTAGATAGTCAACTCCCATTTGCTTTGCCAGTTGTAGGCCGATTAATAGGGCATTATATTCGGCCACGTTGTTGGTGCATGGTTCCACAAGAGAATACGCACGATGTATATCCAGATGATTAGGTGATACGAGCACGACACCTACTCCAGCCACGATATTTCCTTTAGGCCATGTTCTTGATGCACCGTCAAAGAACATTCGCCATATGGGGATTTCTTCAGTTGCAGTGTTAGACTCCACCACTTCGTCGGGGATCTCATCGTAAAGTTTGGACGATTCCGACACCGGATGAGCTGCTAGGAAATCAGCTAATGCTTGGCCTTTTACTACCCTTTGAGGAACGAAGATCATATCGTATGGAGTCAATAGCATGGCCCATGTAGCTAAACAGGAATTGAGAGAGCCCGGTTTAGTCATGAGTATTCTGAGAGGGTTGACTTTAGATATAATATGGATAGTCTGCCCAGACACATAGTGGTGTGTCTTCTGGATGGAAAACACCAGTACAAGGTATTCCTTCTCCACCGGTGTATATCTGTGCTCGGCATCCACCATTGTGCGGCTGAGGTAGTAGATTGCCTGTTCATGGCCACCTTCGTTCTTCTGAGCCAATAGGGCACCAAGAGAATGGTCCATAGCACAGACATATAGTAAGAAGGGCTTCCCCATTATTGGAGCTACCACCACGGAAGGGCTTATAAGATACGCCTTGATGTCGTCAAATGCACGTTGACATTGTTCAGTCCAGACGAAAGATACACCTTTTTTCATGAGCTGGGTGAATGGTTGACACCTTCCAGAGAGGTTCGAAATGAATCGTCTGATGTAGGCTAGCCTTCCTTGTAGTCCGCATAGCTCTTTGAGGTTTCTTGGAGGATGCATGTCAAGAATAGCCTTCACTTTCTCCGGGTCCGGATGTATACCCTTTGAAGTGATGACAAAACCAAGGAACTTGCCGCTGGAGACTCCCAAAAAAGACTTGGTTGGATTCATCTTGAGTTGGTGGGCACACATTAGTTCGAACACCGTTCTCAAGTCTTGAAGGTGGTTGCCCTTGAGACGACTTTTGACTGCGATATCGTCTACGTTGCACTCCACAGTTTTGTGCAAATGATCGTAAAAAATTATGTTCATGGCTCGCTGGTATGTTGCCCATGCATTCTGTAGCTCCCCTTTCCGGTAATTTTTTTTAAAATATTTTTATTATTTATTTGATTTAAATGATGGGTTTTTTATACTTTTATAAATGATTATTTAGTTAATTATTACGGTGGATGACTTTAGCCATGATGGAGTTTTGAAGTACAAGACGGCTAGGAATCATGGCACGGATTGTGCCGTAGCGTGCTTGGACTAGTGTTTAGCCATGGTAGGGGAAGGCCAAGCCATCAGTGTGTCCTAACCAGGAAAACCAGGCCAAGCTATAAAATGACCATTAGAAATAGTTTAATCTAATTATTATTAGATTATTGACTTTTCAGGAACCCGGTTGAACCAAACTAGCCCAGATTGGACCCGAACTAAGCTCAAGCCCAAGCAGGCATATAGTGAGACCAAAAAACGTCCATGTAGGTAGACAGATGGGTATATACGTATTGGCAGTCCATTTTATAGCCTAGTAATCAATTCTATAGTGGAATATTTAATATTGCATATTAAGTATTTTATTTCTGTTATTATTATTATTGCTAATAATCGTATATATAAATATATAGTTATTACTAGCTGTTTTCCCGTCTTCTAGCAAATGAATATAGAAAGAGAATTAGTAATTTAAAGTAGATATATATCTTATATATATATATATATATATATATATATATATATATATATATATATATATATATAATATATAATATATATATATATATATATATATATATATATATATATATATATATATTATATATAAAAAATATATATATATATATATATATATTTTATATATATATATATATATATATATATATATATATATATATATATATATATATATATATATATATATATATATATATATATATATATAGTAGATAAATAAATATATATATGTATATATTGTATATGTGTATTTATATATAAATACATAAATGTATATGTACGTATGTGTATTTATATATAAATATATTGTATATGTGTATTTGTATATAATATATATTATAAATATATGTATAAGTGTGTGTATATATATATATATGTATATATATACATAGGTACTTATGAGTGTATATATATAAATATATATTATATATGGGTGCATGTATATATATCGATAAAATATATACGTATATGTGTATAAGTGTACGAATATCTAAATATGTATTTGTGTATATATATATGGTAATATGTGTATGTATACGTGTTTATATATATATATGGTAATATGTGTATGTATACGTGTATATATATATATATATATATTATATATATATATATATATATATATATATATATATATATATATAATATATATATATATATATAAAATATATATATATATATATATATATATATATATATATATATATATATATATATATATATATATATATAATATATATATATATATATATATATATATATATATATATATATATATATATATATATATATATAATATATATATATATATATATATAATATATATATATATATATATATATATATATATATATATATATATATATATATATATATATATATATATATATATATATGTGGCTAATATATATATATATATATATATAAGAAATATAAAAAAAAATATATGTGGTTAATATAAGAAATTAAAAACAAACCAAGCTCAGCCAGACCCAGCCCATCTCAGCCTAGCCCAGCTAGGCAGCCCACCCAATCTGGATCCAGCCAAGCCTGGCCCAAGCTTCCTACACCCAAAACCCGGCCCACAGTAGTCCCTTCCAAACCCAGGCTGAACCCGAGCCTGGCCGCCCCACAGCTGCATTGTATATAAAAAAAACAGAGAAGAGAGGTGTCGGAAACCATACGCAAAAACCCTAAACCTAATCTCGCAGCCGGCCCCCAGGCATCGGCGCGCACCCCTGGACGGCCACGCGCGGCCGCGTGGGTCGTCGGAGTCGACCATGGCGCCGGAAAAGCAGAGGGGTCAACAGCAGGACATAGCCGCAGCCAGGTACCCTTATTCGTACCCTGTTTTCTTCCTCGATACTTGACTATTTTACGAACCGTAAATTTTTACATAGAGCCTAGATGACCACCTTCAGGATCCTTCAATAGGTTTTAATATTAATGCAATATATTTTCCAGAAATCCCTCTTGAACTTCACGAAAAACCACTGAATACTAATTCTTTAATAACGGTTTAAACACCAAATTGGAAGGAGTATAACTGTCCAGTTTTAGAATGTTTTCAAAATCTAATTAGACAATCTGGAAGACAACATATAGGATTTCAGAACGTAATTTGTAGTATCGAATTTCATTTATTGTGCAGAAAGAAACCGCTTTCAAAGTCACAGAAAAACCCCTTAAAAACTGGTTTCTAAAACATAGAAATCCTCCGATACCACATCCGTCCTGCCAAACCGGATGACGTGGTCGCGAACCGAAGGCATCGAAAGGTGCGTAACGGCTTCGTGATCGTGTGGGCTTTGACGAAATTCAAATTGGTCGCGTGTGCACGACGAATTTGATGCATATCCGTCGAAATTCACCGTATCGTGCACTTTGCAAATTTCTCAATTACTTTGTGCACGCTCGTCAGATCGAGAAGAAACTTACACCATCAGGACCGTATCATTTTTCTGGTCCTGTATGCCAAGTTTGGTCCGATTCTGAGACAGTTGATAAAATTACCGTATCGCAGGCCCCCCCCGTCCGATTCAACGGGTGATTTTGTGCACGGCCCGCCAGAATCCAACTCTGGACATACGTTTGGGTTCGTATCAAAAAAATGGATCCGTAGACATATAGTTTGACGACTTTAAAGATCATTGACTCTGGCATATTTTTCGGTGCAAAGCGGGTCCAACGGCGGACACCGTTTTGGCCCAAAATTATCGTTTTGCTCCTGTGTCCAGAATTGGACTTAAGGACAGGCAATCCTAGCTAATTTGACTATTCTGAGAATGTTGGAAATATTTGTTTCAGCTTTCGGAGACAGTTGTGAGATGTGGACTTATTTGGCTCACCAGTTGACTATATTTTGTGGGATCTTCGTGCAACCTCGAGGCAAGTATACCTTGCCTTCCTCTACAGTTTTATTACATGCATTTTTTCAGTTTCCAGCTTTTGGATTATTTATGGACATGTACTTTTTGTGTTATTTTTTATGGAGTTATTTTTATTGTTTATAGTCGTGTTCATGTTTGGTCTTGTGGTTCCCACTTGGAGTTTCTCATCAGTACCTTGCTTGAGTCGTGTCATAGAATGAGTACGTGTAATTGAACTGCTAAATCCCTGATATTGTTTCCTTGGCACCAGAGAGTCCACACTCGGGACGAGGATGTTTTTCTTGATCTGTTTACATCCGTGAGTCCACACTCGGGACTAGGATGTCGATTATTTGCACCAGAGAGTCCACACTCGGGACGAGGGTGTAGACTTGACTTGACTTGACTTGCACCGGAGAGTCCACGCTCGGGACGAGGGTGTTTACATCAAAGAGTCCACACACGGGACGAGGATGTAGTATTTGTACCAGAGAGTCCACACTCGGGACGAGGGTGCCTTGCCGTAAAATAACCAGATAGTCCACACTCGGGACGAGGGTTAGTACTAACCAGAGAGTCCACACTCGGGACGAGGGTTAGTGTTTTGGTTCAAACCAGTGAGTCCACACTCGGGATAAGGGTTTGATTCTTCCATTGATCTCGTGATTATCGTTCATCCGGCAGTTCATTTATGCGTAGTTGTTCTAGTGTTCATGTGTTCGTGTTCGTATTCGTATTCGTATTCGTGTTCATGTTCGTAGTCATTTGTCTTGTCCTTGTTCTTTTTGTTTATTTCTTGCGCATGATAAAACTGTTAGATAGGCATGTATATTATGTATCTTGCTATGTCCTCTGAGGACCTGATGATCTCCTCAGG
Source organism: Iris pallida (assembly GCA_029216955.1). NCBI lineage: Eukaryota > Viridiplantae > Streptophyta > Magnoliopsida > Asparagales > Iridaceae > Iris > Iris pallida. The sequence goes on from JANAVB010025196.1 coordinate 54,337,547, forward strand.
TTTAGCGATTGCGTGGAGTTAGCTAGTAGTTTTGGATGGCAGAGGATTTGCGGTTCTTGCGGGATTCAGGTATCGTTATCGTGTTTATTATCCGTTCGTGCTTTACATTCCTTATCATGAGATATCATGTTTCTTGATTCAGTTTTAGACTCATGTTATTTCCTTTAGAGGCTTATCGGGCATTTATGCTAGTGGGCTGCAGACCACGACCCATAGTGTTCATTCATGTTTCTTATTCTTATTGTGGATTGAGATATAGATTTGTTTGCCATGATTTGGCAGTATACCATAGCCTTGACAGCGTTTACGTATTCGAGTCGGGCTGGAGTCCGTTCGATACGTAGCTGGCTTGCTCACGTGCTCGCGTCCAAAAAACGGGTGCGGGTCGTGACAAGTTTTTTTGGTGGCCCATGCAGGTCAGAGCATATCGTATCGGTTACGTAACTGTACTGATACCAGCCTGCGACTGTGACTAAACCCTTAGAAATCTCAATCCACTCTGCTTTGAAAATTCTTCTAGAAATTTCTTTACGTCCTTGAAAACTCCATATTTGCTCTCGATTATACTTCCTTGCTTCCTGTGCCATTGATTCTCGTCCCTTTTATTTCGGGGTGACGAATGATCGTGCTGTCTAGGATTCACCAGAAATTTTTAAAATATAGTATAATATTGCATGATTATTGAGTTTTGGTTGTTTATAGATATGAGGGATTATAGTTGCCATATGCCTAGATGTCTGCCGGTAGAATTGTTAGCAACTAATTAGAAGGTTGTAAGATTTTAGTGACCATATTTTGATGAGTAGTATGACCAAAGGTGGGTAGAAGTCCTCAAGTATTCGGAGTGATGAAATGACTAAGGAAGGTTATACAATAGTTTGAGAAATTAAAATTTGAGGAGATTAAGGTAGTAGTAGAATTTGAAATTTTAAGGGATAGTCATGACTTAGAATTTCGAGGACGAAATAATTTTTAAGGTGGGTAGATTTGTAGCTCCCCTTTCCGGTAAATTTTTTTAAATTTTTTTTATTATTTATTTGATTTAGATGATGGGTTTTTTATATTTTTATAAATGATTATTTAGTTAATTATAATGGTGGATGACTTTAGCCATGATGGAGTTTTGAAGTACAAGACGGCTAGGAATCATGGCACGGATAGTGCCGTAGCATGCTTGGACTAGTGTTTAGCCATGGTAGGGGAAGGCCAAGCCATCAGTGTATCCTAACTAGGAAAACCAGGCCAAGCTATAAAATGACCATTAGAGATAGTTTAATCTAATTATTATTAGATTATTGACTTTGCATGAACCCGGTTGAACCAAACTAGCCCAGATTGGACCCGAACTAAGCTCAAGCCCAAGCAGGTATATAGTGAGACCAAAAAACGTCCATGTAGGTAGACAAATGGGTATATACGTATTGGAAGTCCATTTTATAGCCTTGTAATCAATTCTATAGTGGAATATTTAATATTGCATATTAAGTATTTTATTTCTGTTTTTATTATTATTGCTAATAATCGTATATATAAATATATAGTTATTACTAGCTGTTTCCCCGTCTTCTAGCAAATGAATATAGAAAGAGAATTAGTAATTTAAAGTATATATATATATATATATATATATATATATATATATATATATATATATATATATATATATTTTTTTTTATATATATATATATATATATATATATATATATATATATATATATATATATATATATATATAGAGAGAGAGAGAGAGAGTAGATAAATAAATATATATATGTATATATTATATATGTGTATTTATATATAAATACATAAATGTATATGTACGTATGTGTATTTATATATAAATATAAATATATTGTATATGTGTATTTGTATATAAATATATATTATAAATATATGTATAAGTGTGTATATATATATATATGTATATATATACATAGGTACTTATGAGTGTATATATATAAATATATATTATATATGGGTGCATGTATATATATAGATAAAATGTATACGTATATGTGTATAAGTGTATGAATATCTAAATATGTATTTGTGTATATATATATGGTAATATGTGTATGTATACGTGTGTATATATATATATATATATATATATATATATATATATATATATATATGTATATATATATATATGTGGCTAATATAAGAAATTAAAAACAAACCAAGCTCAGCCAGACCCAGCCCATCTCAGCCTAGCCCAGCTAGGCAGCCCACCCAATCCGGTTCCAGCAAAGCCAGGCCCAAGCTTCCTACACCCGAAACCCGGCCCACAGTAGTCCCTTCCAAACCCAGGCTGAACCCGAGCCTGGCCGCCCCACAGCTGCATTGTATATATAAAAAAAAAATAGAGAAGAGAGGTGTCGGGAACCATACGCAAAAACCCTAAACCTAATCTCGCAGCCAGCCCCCAGGCGTCGGCGCGCACACCTGGATGGCCGTGCGCGGCCGGGCGGGTCGTCGGAGTCGACCACGGCACCGGAAAAGCAGAGGGGTCAACAGCAAGACACAGTCGCAGCCAGGTACCCTTATTCGTTCCCTGTTTTCTTCCTCGATACTCGACCATTTTACGAACCGTAAATTTTTACATAGAGCCTAGATGACCACCTTCGGGATCCTTCAATAGGTTTTAATATTAATGCAATAGATTTTCCAGAAATCCCTCTTGAACTTCACGAAAAACCACTGAATACTAATTCTTTAATAACGGTTTAAACACCAAATTGGAAGGAGTATAACTGTCCAGTTTTAGAGAGTTTTCAAAATCTAATTAGACAATCTGGAAGACAACATATAGGATTTCAGAACGTAATTTGTAGTATCGAATTTCATTTATTGTGCAGAAAGAAAACCGCTTTCAAAATCACAGAAAAACCCGTTAAAAACTGGTTTCAAAAACTTAGAAATCCTCCGATACCACGTCCGTCCCGCCAAACCGGGCGACGTAGTCGCAAACTGAATGCATCGAAAGGTGCGTAATGGCTTCGTGATCATGTGGGCTTTGACGGAATTCAAATTGGTCGCGTGTGCACGACAAATTTGATGCGTATCCGTTGAAATTCACCGTATCGTGCACTTTGTAAATTTCTCAATTACTTTGTGCACGCTCGTCAGATCGAGACAAAATTTGTGCCATCAGGACCGTATCATTTTTCGGGTCCTGTATGCCAAGTTTGGTCCGATTCTGAGACAGTTGATAAAATCGCCGTATCGCTGGCTCCCTGTCCGATTCAACGGATGATTTTGTGCACGGCCCGCCGGAATTCAACTCTGGACATATGGTTGGGTTCGTATCGGAAAACTGGATCCGTAGATATGTAGTTTGACGACTTTAGAGACCGTTGACTCTGGCACATTTTTCGGTGCAAAGTGGGTCCAACGGCGGACACCGTTTTAGCTTGAAATTACCGTTTTGCCCTCTGTGTCCAGAATTGAACTTAAGGACAGGCAATCCTAGCTAATTTGACTATTTTGAGAATATTGGAAATATTTGTTTCAGCTTTCGGATATAGTTGTGAGATGTGGACTTATTTGGCTCACCAGTTGACTATATTTTGTGGGATCTTCGTGCAACCTCCAGGCAAGTATACCTTGCCTTCCTCTACAGTTTTATTACATGCATTTTTTTAGTTTCTAGCTTTTGGATTATTTATGGACATGTGCTTTTCGTGTTATTTTCTGTGGAGTTATTTTTATTGTTTATAGCCGTGTTCATGTTTGGTCTTGTGGTTCCCACTTGGAGTTTCTCGTCAGTACCTTGCTTGAGTCGTGTCATAGAATGAGTACGTATTATTGAACTGCTAAATCCTTGATATTATTTCCTTGGCACCAGAGAGTCCACACTCGGGACAAGGGTGTTTTTCTTGATCTGTTTACATCCGTGAGTCCACACTCGGGACTAGGATGTCGATTATTTACACTAGAGAGTCCACACTCGGGACGAGGGTGTAGACTTGACTTGACTTGACTTGCACTAGAGAGTCCACGCTCGGGACGAGGGTGTTTACATCAGAGAGTCCACACACGGGACGAGGATGTAGTATTTGCACCAGAGAGTCCACACTCGGGACGAGGGTGCCTTGTCATGAACTAACCAGAGAGTCCACACTCGGGACGAGGGTTAGTACTAACCAGAGAGTCCACACTCGGGACGAGGGTTAGTGTTTTGGTTCAAACCAGTGAGTCCACACTCGGGATGAGGGTTTGATTCTTCCATTGATCTCGTGATTATCGTTCATCCGGCAGTTCATTTATGCGTAGTTGTTCTAGTGTTCGTGTGTTCGTATTCGTATTCGTATTCGTATTCTTGTTCATATTCGTAGTCATTTGTCTTGTCCTTGTTCTTTCTTATTTATTTCTTGTGCATGATAAAACTGTTAGATAGGCATGTATATTATGTATCTTGCTATGTCCTCTGAGGACCTGATGATCTCCTCAGGTTTAGCGATTGCATGGAGTTAGCTAGTAGTTCTGGATGGCGGAGGATTTGCAGTTCTTGCGGGATTCAGGTATCGTTATCGTGTTTGTTATCCGCTCGTGCTTTACATTCCTTATCATGAGATATCATGTTTCTTGATTCAATTTTAGACTCTTGTTATTTCCTTTAGAGTCTTATCGGGCATTTATGCTAGTGGGCTGCAGACTACGACCCATAGTGTTTATTCATGTTTCATATTCTTATTGTGGATTGAGATATAGATTTGTTTGCCATGATTTGGCAGTATACCATAGCCTTGACAGTGTTTACGTATTCGAGTCGGTCTGGAGTCCGTTCGATACGTAGCTGGCTTTCTCACGTGCTCGCGTCCAAAAAGCGGGTACGGGTCGTGACACATTTTTCAATCCGAAGGGCATCACCGTATAGTAGTATACCCCCAACGGTGTTCAAAAAGATGTGTGCTTCTCGTTGTCGGAGAACATCTTGATTTGGTTGTTGCCTGAGAACCCATCCATGAAGGACATCCGCTTGAAGCCGCCAGTATTGTCGATCATTACGTCAGTGATCGGTAGAGGGAACTCGTCTTTCGGGCATACAGAGTTCAAATCACGGTAGTCGATACAGACTCGAACTTTACCGTTCTTTTTTATGACTGGAACGATGTTGGCAACCCAGTCTGGGTATTGTTCCTCGCGAATGAATCTACTGGCAATGAGTTTCTTGACTTCATTCTCGATGGCTTCCATAAAGTCTGGTCAAAATCATCGTTGTTGCTGCTTCACTGGCTTAGCTTTAGACGAAATGTTCATGCGGTGCATGGCGACTGTAGGGTCCAAGCCTGGCATGTCTTCATAGCTCCATGCGAAGACGTTGATGTATTCTCTTATAAGCTGTATAAGATATTGGCGTTCATCGCCAGATAGACTTTTGCTGATGAAGATTGGTTTGAAAGATGCTTCATCTCCTAGATTGACTTGGATTACTTCATCTTCGGTAGGTGGTTCTCGTTGTTCAAAGTGCAGCTCCCACCTAGTATCCATCTTTTGAGGCCATTGTTCAAGCTTAATTCATTAGACATCATCTGTAATTTGATTGACGGAAACCATGTTGATGGATAGAGTTGCTTTGAAAATGTCGCCGATGTTGGAGTCTGAGTCCCAGAGGGAGGAGTTAGAAGAATGAAAACAACGATCTACTTCATCTTCTGATCTTTTAAGAGTTGTTGGAGGAGTGACATAACCCAAACCAATACCGCTTCGTTGATAGTAGTTCTCGGGTTTGCCGGGAGGAGCAAAGTATCGTATTGGCAACCGTCATCCTCGGCCGTAATTCAGCCCTTGGTCGCTTTTGATGTCATATCCCATGTTCTGGATGATATTTTTGGCCTGCCAACTATACCGAAAAAGTTGTATTTTCCCAGAGTCATAGTCAGCTTCTGTGTTGTGTTTGGAAGAAGTAGAGTCTGGAATAAACTTTCTCTCGACAATTATACGACCGAAAATGATTAGTTCTTCATCCTTCTTTCTGGCTGGAACGATGAAGTAGAGGATATCTTCAGGGTAAACTTTTTCCCGCAAGTGAGGCATCGTGACCGGTATGCAGAGGTGTGGTCCTATACCGTTCTCTAGAGGGTATATCGTATCTATGTAGTGGTTTACAGATTGATAGACATTGGAGTAATTCAAAGATAAACCTTTACTAAGGAAATACGCAAGTTCTTCTTCAGGGATAACATCATCCGCTGAAGGTACATTATTATGAGTATTGATATACTCATTGAGAGGATCATCATCTGAAAGAGGAGCCACAGTCTTGGCCGAGTTCACCACGTAGGGTAATTCTTCAGGATTGGGAGGACGGGCATCAGCAGGTTCCTTCTGGGGTGTCTTGCTGAGAGTGATGGTCAATGGTTTGACCTTGTTAGGGTCCTTTGACTCGAATAATCAAGAGAACATCATTGGAGGATGGACTTGCTTCAACTTCATTGTCAGCTTCGTTGCCGTCATCCTTGGGAGGCTGGGATTGGTAAAGTACTGAATCTCCAAAGTAAGCTTCGATGCCTTTAAAAGGATCGACATCGGCAAACTCCGTCTTCACGATACCATCGCTGTTGACGTATTTGAAGCACTAGTGAAGTGTGAAAGGAACGATCATGTTCTCGTGTATCCATGGACGTCCCAACAAGATGTTGTAGGATACATTAGCATCGATCACATAGCAGGAAACCTCTGTTCGGAGATCACCGATCTGGCATCTAAGACAGATATTGCCCAGTAGATGGCTTCGACCAGCATTGAAAGCCATAATAGTTGTGTTGGTTAAAGATAGCTTGTGCAAAGGAATTCCCAGAATTTGAAGCAAACTTCTAGGAATGATGCTGAGGGAGGATCCTGGATCGATGTGCATGCTGTCCACCTTGATCGCCCCAATACACCCTGTATAGTACAGGGGTCTATCATGATGATTATTTTTGAGTAACATGTCCTCCTATGAAAAGGTGATGTTAGGCACCACTTCCATAGTACTGTGGCAGTGGGGACAAGAAACAGGGTCTTCAGTGGGGGCTTTGACTTCAGCGAGGTAAGAGTCGGCATGTAGTAATGCCTCACTTAAAGCCTTCTGTGTTTCTTTGGAGAGTCGTAATAGATCGAACAGAGACAACCTGGCAGGTGTATTGGCTAGCTGTGCCAGTCTGTCAATGTTGTAGTGCCGATCCATGCCTTCGGGACCTGGTGCCTTCAGAGACTTGTCAAACCGTGTCTCCTTCTGCTTGTATTTGTCCGTAGTTTGAGGCTTAGACGGGCTGGCTTCTGAGCTTGTGGGGGCAGCAGGAGCTTGAGGAGGTACTTCTTATTCTTGTGCGGGATCGTACGTCCGAAGATAAGTCTTCCCCGAACGCATCTCGCCAGATAGAACCTCGTAGAAAGGAGAGGATACCATATGGCATAACTTGTACTTCTTGCCCCTTTTTGCTTTGGGAGGTAGTATCCCCTGCGTCACTTCTTGTACAAGGTTCGGATGGACCCACATGATCTTAACACGTTCAGTCGTGAGCGGGACCAAGGTTGAGTTGCGAGATGACGGTAGGTTGACGACTTCCATTATTGCCTTGGGAATCGGGACCACGCCGTCTGAGACTTCTGTAGAAGGAAAGTCACCAAACTGAAGAGAGATCATGTTAGAAGATAAGACCTTATCTTCAGCTTCGAGGTTGATCACTTGGCTGTCGATAAGCTGTTATATCTTCTTCTTTAGGACGATGCAGTCCTTGGTGGAGTGATGCACGTACTGATGATAGAGACAGTACTTGGGATCGTTGAGTTGGCTCGCCTCTGCAGGACGTCGTGGTGGAGGCAATGTCAGCTTATTACCCTTTGTCAATGTATGAAAGATGGTAATGACATCGTCCTCGTCAAAGGAGAAGGTCTCCTTAGGCTTGTTAGAGGCGCCTTGAGAATTGGAAGCTCCTTTGGATGTATCGACCTTCAAGACTTATTTTTCTTTACCTCCACGAATAGGGATAGTTTGAGGATGCTTGCCCTTGTCTTCGGGTTTGGGTGTTTTCAACCCCAGTAGTTCCAAGTTAGGAACGTTATTTTCAGCAGCATCAGTGGCCCCAATAAAAACGGGCAATGTATCATACTTATGTATACCCAGACAAAACTTCACTGTAGGAAGAAAGTTATGTCGACAAGTATCCAAGAGTTCTGAGTCTTGTATGCCGAAAGGCATCTTCAGTGCTAGCCGCCAGAAGCGTTCGATGAAGGCGATGACAGACTCAGTCCTCCTTTGCTTGGCCTCGATGAGGGTGGACATACTAACATGAATGCCACTCTCGTAAAACCTGTTGAGGAACAACCTCTCCAAGTCTTTAAATGAGTTGATACATCCGTCAGGCAGACTGCAGAACCATTCAAAGGCTACCCCCTGCAAGGTGCTAATGAACAGCTTTAACAAGAACGGATCGTCTCTGGGCAAGTGCAGAGTCTGCGTGTTGAAGTACGTCATGTGCTGACGAGGAGAAGTCAACCCATCAAATGAGTTCAGCGTCAGCGGCTTGTAGTTAGAAGGGCAAGTAGCGTTCTCCCACTCAGGAGGATATGGCTGAGATATCCCTATCTTCTGAAGCTCGTCTTCGTGTGAGATGGTGTCGAGACGAGCGACCAGGGAATCAATTGTATCCTGTTGATTGAGCAGGTGTTGGAAAACGGCTGCAGAACGGTTGTCAGGCGTCGTTGGCGAAGGACCACCCCCAGCGTTTGCAAGATTTGGAGGAGGCGCAACGAAATAATACTCCTTTTGTAGTGAAGGAGGGTTGTTGCTATGAGCCGGACTAGCATGGGCCGAGACGTTTTATTGAGGTGGAGGAACAGCCCCAGCAGCTTGAACCGCCATGATACTGGTAAGCATATCGGTGATCTTGGCGAATGCTATTTCAAGACCCTCTAGCCGTTTGCTGGTCTGATCACTGGTTTCTTCAGGTCTTTCTTCATCTGTCAGGTATGTAGATAACATATGAGGATAAACAGAGGAAACAGTACAACTGGTGCTGATACTGTCTGTCTCCGAGTGGATAAGTCCTTCATCTTCAGGTAGAGGAGGTAGATAGTCGCCATCGGATTCGAAGGGATCATCGTCCTCTGGAAGGCTACCCCCAGTGTGGAGGTCATCTGCTTCAGACTCTGAGGGAATACTACCCCCAGCTTGGGATTCTTCATCGTCTATACGGAACCTTGCCTTTGACCGAGTACCCATATAAACTCCTTCAGATGTGACAGCCTGTTGGCCATCTGTTGGTAGACTTCTTATTCTTCTTCTCGCGGAACTGAGAGAGAAAGTTGGGTTGGTGGTCCACCGTCTTTGATTGGGGCTTCCGTAAGGGGGACCCTATGAAGCCATGTTGGATGAAACACACAGTGGCTTCTCATCATCAGAGAAGTGCAGTCATCGAAACACGGACTTTCTCTGAGGCACTGTTGTTGCTCTGGAGCAACAACAGTTGATAACAATACTGGTGCATGGATGTGCACTATGAATTGTTATGTCCTTCCTCGTTTTATGCTTATGATTTATCATGTCGCACAAGTCAGCGGAAGTAAGTTTTGCCTTACAACCCATGTTGCATGAATCGCCGAGCTTTGCATGCGGGTTCGTAAGGAGAGTAGGCGCATCCAGACTTAGTTCACGTGCAGGGGCAACCCCCACACCAAAGTTCTGTGATGTCCTTGAAGACAGCCCCGTGATATACGTATTGGCGCATGTCTTTTTGTTGTGGGCGCATAGGCCTTGGAGACTGGCCTTGGGTGCATGCTCCTTGACAGTATGTCTGAGCTTCCTTGATGTGGGCGCATAGTATGGATCCAGTAAGCCTGGGCGCATAGCCTTGGGCGCATGACCCTGGATGCCCAGCCTGCTGAAGACAGAAGTGTTCTGGTTGGGGTTATGTGCCCAAACACTCCCTTGGGCGCATGCTTGGTGAAGCAGCGCTGTTTTCTTCCAGTTTTGCCTCCTTCGTTTGTGAGCCTCGCCGGGTTCGCCCAGAGTGTCGCACATACCGATTCTTGGCATCGTAGTATTTTTCTTTGCCAAGTCTAAGGTGTTGAACACCCTGTTGTTAGTTGTGCAGGGAAGAAGTCACTGGGCTAGTAGAGCCCGAAACGGTGTGAGCCTTCTCCATTTGGGGAACTTCTGTGGTGGAGCCATGCGCCCATGTGACAGAGTCCTCCAGTTGTATATCTGCTATGACACTAGCACGATATGCACAGTGAGCCTTCGGAACCCAAGTCTTGCGAGACTTGTTGGCTTTGCTAATTTTGAGGGAGCAGAGCCATCCCTCGAGAGCATCTCCTCGAACGCCTGCTGATCGAACTTTACGATCAGCATCTTCTGAGTGCTCTCCACTTTGTCGGTATCAGATTGCATCACCACCTTCTCATCAAAGAAAAAGGTAGTCCCCAGCAGAGTCGCCATATTTGTGGACACACAAAAAAGAAGAAGAAAATGCTGTCTTTTCTTTATTGGCGCAAGGTACCACAAATTGAGTACGCCTGAGAGATCCTGCGCTGAGGATCCCCGAGTACAAAAAAGAATTCTGGGAAATGGGGTGATGGAGATCGAGCGGCAGTTGCTCCTTAACTTCGTTGACACTCCGATTACAAAAGTGGAGGAAAACCTAAAAAAAATTTCTAACTCTCGGCTCACTGGCAAGAAGTACAGCAATTTGGCTCTTGAAAATGCTCTCCGTTCTGTATTTTTATAACTCCCCAGTCCCAAAATACGTAGGACTAGGAATTTAGACATGCCATCTGTATTCATACGAAGTACATGGGCCTCGTATGGATACATAAGCTGTAAAATGCAGTAGAACCATAACTAATCTCATCCACACAAAATAAATGAATAAAAGATATCATACAATGATAACGAATTATCTTGGTACAATATGTTGGGCGGAGATAAATCCACTACCAACAAGTAAAGGAAAATACATGAGAAAAGAAATAAATTTGGCTAGCGAAGCGAAGACGATTCAAGCGCAATCATCCTCGAAGAAATGGAGACGGTCACGGCTAGAACTAGAGCACCTGCGAAAGACAAGAGCACACACCTGGAGAGATAACCAGGTCCTCAGAGGGACGTAACAAGACACATAATATCATGCCAATGTAACTGAATATAAATTGCTCAAATAAATAAGAAAATCGAATTATAACCTGGTCCAATACACACATATTGAACTAGCGTACCATCCCCCCAACCAAACAAGGACAGGAGATGGTAAACTAATTTACGATGACGTATCTTTCCATGCTATGAATCCAATATGGTATCCGGATCCCAACAAGGTTCAATACCTTCTCATCGAAGTAGTAAGTCACACCTACAACCAAACAAGGACAAGATGTGGCAAACTACTCCGCCACAAGTTATTAATCTAAGCCACGGTCAGATACAAGTACCCAAACTAAAAGTACTCGTACCTAACGGATAAGGGTGCCTAACCAATCTAAGTGAATGCAGTTTTAAGAACAGTTCATGGTCGCATGACTACCGGGTCAAGTCAAAAAAATATCAATATAGTACTTAGTAGCGAGTCACAACACCATATACTATTCCTCAGTATCGAGCGAGTCTATAGCATATAGTCTACCTATCGTTCCTCGGTAGCGAGCGACTCTATGATAGATAGGGTGGTAGTCAACTTCCAATCATGTTCTTCCCGTCCAATGCCAACTCATAACTGCTAAGTCTTCTAGCATGCAATTCTATTAGCAGTTATTTCCTAACGCACGGCTTATACGTACTGGTGGCCAGCCAATCACGCATGTCCGAGTCCTATATATGACTCACAATAACGTGGTATAAATGTGTCAAGGCCTATGTATGTAACACACAAGGTGGTCCCTTAAATCTAGGTTTAATGTGTAAGAAAAATAATACATAGCAGGAAATATAAATGAACAGTAAGTTCTAACAGGTTATGCCATGTATCACAGTTTATTTTGCATAAAGAAAATAATGAATAATGCATGAAATATGAGCTAAAATAAATAAACAGTAAATGGTAAGGTGTCTTGCCTGGTAGGACGCCTGGTGTATTGCAATAATCACGGTGGCACGAACTGCGACTTTGGTGCAACAACTATGCAAGGTGACCTCGGGTGGTGGCACAAACAGTTCCATTGGGTCCAGAAGGGTCAAATTAGTTAGGATGGACATAAGGTAGTACGAAATTGGCGAGGGAACAGAAAGAAAATGGGACTAATTGAGGGCATGAAGATAATCAAAGGTTATTAGATAAATAATATATATATATGATTAAAAAATATTTATAATACACAAAAAAAGAAGATAAATAAAAAATAATAATTCTACTAGTAAAATAGTTTTTAGGCCAAAAATTTGAAATATATAAAACTTGCTTCCAGGCAAAACTCTATTTTTGTTAAAAATAGGTTTTCTAGGCAAACTATATTTTTAGTAGAAGTATTTGTAGATAACTATTCTAGAAAGAATTGTTTTAAACTAATTTTTGGTAAAACTCTAGGTTTGTAAAATACTATTTTGAGATAGAAACCATATTAGTAAAAATACCAAGAACATTTTGAAACTACATTTTTATGGTCAAAGTATTTTTGGGTGAGTATGAAGAAAATCTTTTTAGACAAAAATATAACGTAAATAAGATACTAAATAATACAATATATTAGATATATTTCAATACATTGAGAACAAATAACAATATAGGTATTATTGGAACCAATAAAATAATAATGATAATTACTAACAGATACCATTATAATTAATAATAATAACGGTAAATAAATAATAATAATAATAATGATAATAAATAAATCGTAAAAATACTACTGATGATGAAAATAAAATAAATAAAAATAATGAAGTATAAACACTCATCAAGAAAGAAAAGAAAAGAAGAAGAAGAAAAATGATAAACTAATCAAACACGAAGAAAAGACTCAACAATATAATGAGTCTTCATTCTCTTTCGAGAGAGAGAAAGAGTGCCAGTGGCTCTTTTTTTTTAGAAGGAATGAGTGCTAGAGAGAACGAGAGATCAGCGGAGAGAGAGGGGAAATGGAGGATCGAGAGAGAGGAAAGGAGAAGAGTGAGGGAAGGAGAGGGGATCGGTGTGGATGGGAGCGCCGGTGGCATGCGAGCACGCGGCGGAGAAGGGTTGCGTGCGTGCGGCTCGCGGTGGAGGCGGAGGCGGTCGGAAGAAGCGCCGGTGGCAGAGAGGGGTTTGGGAGACGCTGGTCGAAAGAGATCGGAGGGGCGCTCAGACGGCTAGGGCACGCCGACGGTAGATCTGACGGGGGTGGTGAGGCGGTGAGGCGGCAGTCGCGGCAGCGGATCTCTGGCCGGCGACGGACAGGTAAGGGGTGGTGATGGTGGTCGTGTGTTTTATTTACTTGTTTATTTGGGGATTTTGGCGGTGGTGGCTGCACTCAGGTGATTGTGGTGGTGATGGCAGCAGGCGTGGTGTAGTTGGTGGTGGTCTCAGTAGGAAAGTGCGGGCTGGTTGTGGTGACGGCCACGGCGAGGGTGGCTGCTTGGATGATGGGGTAGGCATGGCTTTGCTGCGGTGGTGACGACTGGGGCTGGTCGGGTGGAGGTGCTTACGGTGGTGGTGTGATCAGTTGGTGGTGCTGACGGTGGCAGGTGGCGAAGGTCGGAGTCTGAGATCGGGCACGGCAGGTGTCGACGAAAGACAGAAGCAGCGGGGACTAGGCTAGGGTAGGATTAGGGATTTGATATATCGTGTTTGGGTTATCGACATGAAGAAATAAATGTATGTATAAAAATAATAGAATAAGAAGGTCACCCGGGGTCGGACCCGAGGCCAATCACGGCTGACACGAGGATAGATGGAACACCGACACGAGGCACGCATATTTGTGGTGGAAATTTGTGGAAGAAATAATAGATGAAAAACTTATGGAGGCTCCCCTATTTATAGGGTTGAGGCAATCCTTAGAAGATAAGGATTAGGATATTTAAATCCCCTTAGATAATCTTCCTACTATTTTAAATCAAATCAAAATAAGTTTAATCAATCTAAATCCATATCAAATCTTAGATAAGTCTTATCTTCAATCAAAATCCATAAATTAAATCTTAATTTAAATTACCATAATTGTCACAACCCGTACCCTAGAGTAAGGGCACGAGACGTGGGTACGTCCAGCCTACGCCGCAGTGTCGGCGGTAGAACACTGTCCTAGGTCACAACATTTAACAGTTGAAGGTAAAAACAGTTATACTCGCCGAATGGGGGTGACATAACAGAATATAACTCAATCACAGCTAAGTTAGAACATGAAAGGAAGATAGATAGATAATAAAAGGTGCAAGATCCAAAATCCACAAGAATACAAATAGAGAGAAGCTAAGTGTCTATGATAAACTCCACAACATCCAGACATAATACAGATCCCAAATGTATATACAACTCAACTCCAAATACTATGAAATAAGATAAACTAACTATGGAGCAACTGTCTCTACTGCTAAGGGATCCGACTGGAAGTCCGGATCGCAAGTGTCCTCTAAGGCTGTCCCATAGTAAGTGTCTAAGCAGGCCTCCTCCTCGTCCTCTATAAAATTTTTAACAGGTCCAGTCAGGACGGGAACGAGCACATATCTCTCAACAGTTCATAGCAGGTTAGGAGTATAAATCATGCAATAGAGTAAAATACAGGAAGTACTGAATGGAAGTACGAGTAAACAGGAGATATTTTGTAACTGAAAGTAATACATGATAGTAGAGACTGTAAGTGACTACGTGATTTAGAGTACAATATGGTTATGTAAACGGCTTAGGGGACATGAATACAACTAAGGAGGCACATGAATACAGCTACTGGGGATAGTGTTCACATAACCAATTCTACTCACCCCGTCCCAATTAATACACAAGGATCTATTCAAGTTACGTTATAGGCACATGAATACAGCTAAAGATACGTGAACTCATGTAATGAGTAGTACATGAGGCACGTGATAAAGCACATGAAAGCACATGAAAGCACATGAGAACATGTAATAACATGAACTAGTACGAGTACAAGGAGTACTTGATGCACATGATAAAGTACATGAACATGAAATATCCGATGCACCCGTAGAGGGATAACATCTCAGGAAAGGATCCATATAGTACTAATCCATGAAGATACGTGTCAGCATCATATAGAATAATCTAGAGCAAGAATATAGTCCAGACAGGTATGAAAAGATCAGAGAATGTACTCGCCTGCTAACTGAATGTCCAAGATGAAAGTACTGTCCGAGGAGTGGTGTCTGGCTCCTATTAGAACAGCACAAGTCACAACAAGTCCAGAATAGTAATAAGATGCACTACAATGCATACTACATGAATCTAGGTCAATCTAGACCAAAGTCAACTCTTGGTCAACTCTGGTCAACCCTAGAAGTGAAACTAGGTCAACCAAGTCAAACCTAAGTCAAACTAGTCAAACTAGTCTATTCTAGGTCTAACAAGCCATTGTAGGTTCTAACAAGACTAATCTAGGCTTACTATGCAATATCATGCCCTAACGACCAACCATAACATATCTACATGTCATATATATATCTAACCTATATTACACACATTAATATATTATGCAATCTAATATAGGATTATACCTAACGTGTAGGCTACCTATATTCATATTACACCTACATTTCATATATCCAATACATATATAGAAACACACACTCATATTTATAGGAACCCTATATATATCTCTCAATATATATATATATATATATATATATATATATATATATATATATATATATATATACATATGTAAAGAGAGAGGGGGACACATGATATCAAGTGTGTGGGTGGGTGAGAGTGTGAGGATGTGGTGTCTCATGAGAGTGTGATATCTGAAATAGGAAAACAGTTCACAGGTTAATGAAACTTGTGTGTGTGTGTGAGTTAGATTAGATGGTGTGTTTGTATTAGGCTTGAGAGTGTCATGAGGGAAAAAAATCAGTGAGCATTTAAGACAGTGCATAATGTGTAAGTGTTAAGCTTGGGGGTGTACAGGAAATGACAGGAAGGGAAGGAATCAGTGATGCAAACCTGTGGGTGTGTGTTCAGAAATTTGAGAAACAGTGTGACATAAACAATGTGGCAAATAGGAGAAAACAGTGAGTTCATGTAGAAAGCAGTGGCTAAAGTCCCAACCTGGGAAATCAGTGAGGAAACAAAACCATTGACTCAATGTCAAAGTCTCAGATTTTAAGCAAGAAAAATGTAACAGTTAACAGGAAGAAATCTCAGATTTACAAATGAATTCAGTTTTAGAAAGAAGAACCAACCCCAATTCATCTCAGTTCAGTTAGAGGGATTACTATCCCAGGTTATAGCCTTCATTCTCAGGTTATGCATAGGAAAAACCAATTTAATGTGAATGTTAACCATTCAATAAATCTCAGGTTATTAGATAACCTTTCCCCCCTCATTCTCAGTTCATATTGAACCCAAAAATTAGTTTAAAATAGTCCATACAAACTCAGCTAATAAGGAAGTAATCACAGGTTTCATGGTATTCGAAAAGGAAGGGAATTGGAAATCAAAATATTATTCACAAACTATAGCCCAAATTCAAATGCAACACAAGTGCCAAAATCCCATTCTCAGGTTTATATTCGAAAATGAAGGAAAATTAGTCCATGAAGGACTGAAACCCATCTCAGTGTCCGTTAAAAATTCGAATCAACTACCACACATGCCAAATTCTAATATCACACCATAAAAGTCCAATTCGAATGCAATATTGCATTAACACAAATCAACAACTATGTGGGGATATATAAACAGTGGGAAACATAATTAAAACATGGAATTTACAAGTTCAGGAAATGGAGAGTGTTGAGTATCTGTGAAGGTATCATAAAATATGAAACAACCCCAATTCGAACCAATTATTCCATCAAACTTATTCTATTGTGAAAACCTAAGCTAACATAGATTATATAGCATAATTAGGATCAACTTAGCAATTAAAAACATAATTTAAACTATTTTAAATGAATTAACAGAGAACACAAAACACTGTGCACAGAACCGCACAGTGCACACACAGTGCACGTGTAAAATCGCGTCCGACACGACACGAGGACTCGTGCAACTCGAGGAACCTCGTGTCAGTCATGGACACGACATGTGTGTCAATTTATACGTGTCGGGGTGGCATGTGCACAGAGAAATCAGCCCCGAGTAGCAGGGCATGTTTCCTGCCTGCGCGCGCGCGCGCGATCGCATGTCCGCGTGTCCGTGCGACTCGACACGACGCTAAATCATGCTCAGAGCAATAGAAATGCATAAGCGAGGTCAAAACCCTAATTCCTATTCAAACACAACTCTAAAATTCAATCGAAATGTCCTTTGAGGCATTTCGTCGAACACATTCCTATGCACGCTGATACGTGTCCGATACGGACACGTATTGGGCTCAAATTCTAGGGTTAGGTAATCCTACTGTTAGGTTAGGGCTAGGGCATCCTAGAAATGCAAATAAACAGTAGTTTTATGGAGTAAAATAGATTATACCTATTGATGTACAAAGCTCACAAAAACCCCAAATGGAATGGTTCCTCAATCTACCAAAACTTCCCCAAATTGATTCCTTCCTGAAAATACTCAACACCAACAGCAAGAACAGTAAAATTAGGTCCTAATGCAATTGGTTTGGAGGAAAAATGAATTAAAATGGATTTTCTAGGGATTAGGGAAGATAGAGACTCACCTCTTCCCAAACATGGAAAATAAATCTAAGTGGAGGCTAGCCCTAATTTCAAGGAGCATTAAATAGGGGGGATCACTAGTGGCCGGCCAAGTGGCTGTTGGACTAGGGTTTGGTTCATGGTATGGGCCTATGGGCTATTAAGGCTTTAAATCATATAATGACTTGTGATTTCACAAGCCATTCCTTAATCAAATAATTTCCTAATTCCTCCTAATAAATTCTAATGAATTAAAAGCCACTAACTTAGGTCAAGCTAGGGTTACATAACCTAACCAAGTAGCCATGACCTAGGTTAGCCTCTAGGTTAGTCTCCTAGTCAACACTAGTCAAAGTCAACTATAGGACTAAAATTAATTATACTAAAAATCACATTAATTCTAATAAATCTAAATAATAAATAATAATTCCAAATAATTCCTAAAATTTCAAAAATGACCAAAATACCCTCAAGCTAGGAAAGTGGTAGTGACAAATCTACCCCCCTTAAAATAATTTCGTCCTCGAAATTAAAGGCGAAACTAAACTGCTGAGAAGGATAGAAAAGTATACCTCAAGGTCCAAAAAGATAGGGGTACCGCTCGCGCATCTCATCCTCCCGCTCCCAGGTAGACTCTTCTGGAGAATGATGCCTCCATGCGACGCGTACCAAGGGTATCACCTGGTTCCTCAATACCTTCTCTCGGCGATCCAGAATCTCCACAGGCTACTCTGGATAGCTGAGAATAGGTCCAACCTCAATCTCCGAATGATCGAGCATATGGCTAGGGTCAGCCACGTACCGTCTCAACTGTGATACGTGAAATACGTTGTGAACTCACACTAGTGCAGGTGGCAAGTCTAGCCTGTATGCCATATCACCGACTCTCCCGCTGATAACGAAAGGGCCGATGAAGCGCGGGCTAAGCTTCCCACCCCCACCAAAACGTATCGTACCACGAGTCAGAGATATCCGCAGAAAAACTATGTCTCCAACCTAATCACAAGCAAGGTCTCAAGTTACTAAAAATCAAACACGATCAATCAAATAAAACACAAAAATACAACCTACTTCTAATCCTATCTCTAAATCTGTACCTCAAACTCCAACGGCCTCCGGTGGCTATCGGCCCAGTGCCGATGTCTGTCCTGCGCCACGCGAAGTCTGTCCCTGATGAGCTTCACCTTCTCGGCTGCGTCAACAACCATCTCTAGTCCCAGTAAAGCTCGCTCTCCAACATCATCCCAAGATAAGGGTGTACGACACCTACGCCCGTACAGAGCCTCAAATGGTGACATCTCAATGCTGGCCTGATAACTGTTGTTGTAAGCAAACTCTACCAAATGTAGATGATCCTCCCAGGAACCTCCAAAATCCAGGACGCACGTCCGTAGAATATCCTCAAGTATCTGAATAGTCCTCTCTGACTGTCCGTCCGTCTGGGGGTGGTATGCAGTACTAAACTTGAGCTGAGTGCCCAAACTAGTCTGCAGACTCCTCCAGAAATAGGAAGTAAAGCGACTATCCCGATCTGAGACTATGTTGACGGGAACTCCGTGAATCCTGACTATCTGTCTCATATACAACTTCGCAAGCCTCTCTGTAGACGTACCCACCTTGAATAGCAAGAAGTGGGCCGATTTGGTCAACCTGTCAACGATGACCCAAATTGCGTTTTTTCCTCCTGGTGTACGCGGCAACCCAGATACAAAATCCATGGTGATGTGTTCCCACTTCCACTCTGGAATGGGCAATGGCTGCAATAATCCTCCGGTCCTCTGCCTCTCTGCCTTGACCTGCTGACAGACCAAGCATCTAGCTACGAAGTGGGACACCTCCCGCTTCATCCCGTACCACCAGACATGCTCTCGCAGATCTCTGTACATCTTGTTGGCACCAGGATGTATAGAGTACTGCGATCTGTGAGCCACCTGCATGATCTGCTCTCTGAGCTCCCCGTTAGGCACACATAACCGGGAACCGTGCCTCAGGGCACCATCCTCTGTAAGTGAAAACTCGCCCTCCTCCAATCCTGCACTGATCTGCTCTCGGATATACCGCAGAGACACATCCTCGAACTGTGTTGCCTTGATCCTGTCTATCAAGTCTGACTGTATCTGTAGGCCCCATAACTGCATCTGCACCCCTGGCACAATCACCTCAATCCCAAGGCTCTCCAAGTCTGCAAGCAAGTACCGATCCATAGTCAAACACATGGCTGTCGGATACCTACTCAAGGCATCAGCAACCACGTTGGCCTTCCCTGGGTGATATTGAAGTGAGATGTCAAAGTCCTTCATCAACTCTAGCTATCTGCGCTGCCTCATATTGAGCTCTTTCTATGTAAACACATACTTCAAGCTCTTGTGATCTGTGAAAATCTCCACCCTCTCGCTATACAGATAGTGCTTCCACAACTTTAAAGCAAAAATCACCGCTGCCAGCTCCAGGTCACGGGTACGGTAGTTCTTCTCATGGGGACGTAATTGCCTGGAAGCATAGGCAATCACCTTCCCATGCTGCTGCAAGACACAACCCAGCCCCTTTCTGAAGCATCACTATAAATAGTGAATCCACCTGATCCTGAAGGCAATGTCAGAAATGGAGCTGTCGTAAGCCGCTTCTTCAACTCATCAAAAGTTGCCTGACACTCCTCTGACCAAACAAACTCACTATCCTTCCGGGTCAACCGTGTCAACGGCTCTGCAACCCAGGAAAAATCCTGCACAAATCTCCTATAATATCCTGCCAGCCCCAGGAAACTCCTGATCTCTGCCACTGAAGTCGGTGCTGCCCATGCCTCAACTGCTATGATCTTCTTGGGGTCAACTGAGATACCATCTCTAGTCACCACATGCCCCAAAAAGTCCACCCGGTCCAAGAAAAACTCACACTTGGAGAGTTTCCCATAAAGCTGCTCCCTCCTGAGAGTCTCTAGCACTATCCGCAGATGCTCCTCGTACTCCTCCTCTGTCTTAGAATATACCAAGATATCATCAATGAACACCACCACAAACTTGTCCAAGTACTGGTGGAACACCTTGTTCATTAGATTCATAAATACTGCTGGTGCATTGGTTAGCCCAAACGACACAACCAAAAACTCAAACTGCCCGTACCGCATCCTAAAAGCGGTCTTGGAAATATCCTCCCTCTTCACCTTCACTTGGTGATAACCTGACTCAAATCAATCTTAGAGAACACCCGAGCTCCGCTCAACTGATCAAAGAGATCATCGATCCGCGACAGTGGGTATCTGTTCTTGATCGTCAGGTTGTTAAGTGCCCTATAGTCGATACACATCCGTACCGACCCATCCTTCTTGGGTACGAAGAGTACCGGTGCACCCCAAGGTGAAGAACTCGAACGGATGAAGCCCTTGTCCTGCAGCTCATCCACCTGCTTCTTCAGCTCCACCAGTTCACTGTTGTTCACTCGATAGATATGCTGGAAGATCGGTTCCGTGCCGGGAACCAAGTTTATCGAGAACTCTACATCTCTGTCCGGTGGAAGCCCAGGCAACTCCTCTAGGAATACGTCCATAAACTCTGCGAACAAAGGATACGGAGCCACCTGCTCCTCGACTGATGCTCCACAGAAAACTCCACCGTCCTGCTCTGTCTGCCGCCGGGTGTACTCAAACTCTGGCTCTCCTGGCGCCCCGAACAAAACTCTACCCCCTCGACAATCAATGCGGGCATGGTGTCTACTCAGCCAGTCCATACCTAATACTATATCGTAGTTCGGTAATGGCATGACGAGTAAACTCACTCCCAACTCTCGTCCTCCCAATAAGACGCTCCGTCCTCTACAAACATCACTCACGAGGATGACCCCACTCCCGGTCGTGATCTTGCAGGTCCTAAACAATGGTTCAGAAACGAAACTGTGTCTAATAGCATACGATACTGACACAAAGCTGTGGGAAGCCCCGGAATCAAAGAGTGCAAATGCTGGAAGGGAATCTAGGAGAATCGAACCTATTATCAGCTCTCCGATGGCCTCGGCATCCTCAGCTGCCATGGCGAAAGCTCGCCCCTGCTGTCTACCTCGTGCCTGTTACGGGTGCTGCTGGAACCTCTGCTGCTGGGTCTACAGTGGCCCTCTCTGCTGGCCTGCTGGAGCCTTGGCTCCACCTCCCTGAGCTCCTCATCCAAAAGCCCCAGGGCAATCCCTCAACTGGTGATCTCCCGTACCACAAAGAAGGCACTTGCCTAGCTTCTTTCTGCACTCATGGATCATGTGTTCCGGCTTCTTGTAGATGGCACAAACGACTACCTGCTGCTGACGGGGTGCCTGCTGCTGATGCCTCTGCTGCTGCTGCACCTGCTGAAAAGGTACACGACCCTGCTGCTGATACTGCTGAGCTGGCCTCTGCTGCTGGAAGTGAGGCCTCCTGGCCTGCCCCTGACTGCTGCTGCCACCCTGGAAGTCACGACCCCTCTTCTTCTTCAGCTCTAGGTCGTCTTCCGCCGCCATAGCCCCAGAAAATATCTCAGCAAAAGTAGCGTTCCGGTTGCTCTTAGTCAGCGACCGAACCTCTCTAATCAGACCTCGGCAAAACTTTCTCGCCTTCGTCTTCTCAGTCAAGTCATCAATAAAAGGGCCAGTCTACAAAACTCCGTAGCATGCTCAGCTACCGTCTGGTTCCCCTGAACCAGAGCCTCGAACTGTGCCTCGATACCTCCCAAGGCTATATCAGGAACGAACTGCTCCTTAAACAACTCCTTGAACTGGGCCCAAGTCTGGCCCTCAACTCCCACCCTGGGATCTGTCTGATACCACGCACGGGCTAAGTCTTGCATCTGACTGCCCGCCGCCTCGATCTGGAGTCGATCTGGTATCTTCGCCAGTCGGAAGATCTCCTCAATATGCTCTATCCAGTCGTCGGTATAGTGGATGCCCTCTGTACCGAAGAACTCTCGAGGGTGCATCTTCTGGAAGTCCTGAATGTCCTTCTCCCTCCGACAGGGCTGCAGCTGGATCCTCTGAGTTGTAATCATCTCGACTGTAGTGCGAACCAGCTGGTGTGCCTCATCGATCCCCTGCCTGAAATCTACAGTCTGCCTCGTCTGCTGCTGCTGGTGGGACTCAAGAATCCTTTCCACGAAGGAGAAGAGATGTGCAGTGTCTACCATCCCCGCAGGCAGAGGCTGCTGCGGCGGAAGGATCTCAGGAATCACAACCGGCCTCCTGACTGGTGGAGGTACTCCTCCAAAAGTGGCAGAAACACCGACTCCTGAGGGCTGCACTGGCCCTGTGGCACCGGAAGCTGGCTGCTGCTGCTGAGGTCGAGAGGTGCTAGACCCCTCTCCAGCGTCTCTCAGTCCAGGGCGATGCGATCGCGTCTCAACTATCCTGGAGACACAGATCAAACAAGAAACAATTACTGAGAATGAGTCAAAAAATCAAAGGAGGACAGTTTAAAATTTCTAAGGAAGACAATAAGGAGCAAAATAGATATACGAAATCTGATAAGGAGTTTTTCCTAGTGTGATTGAGTATCTTCAAAAATATACTAATTCCTACTGCAGGCTGCAGTGATATTCTAGTACGAATGCCACTACATTTCCATCCTAGGCCTGTATGGGCCACCACTAAAAACGTGTCACGACCCGCACCCTAGAGTAAGGGCATGAGACGTGGGTACGTCCAGCCTACGCCACAGTGTCGGTGGTAGAACGCTGTCCTAGGTCACAACATTTAACAGTTGAAGGTAAAAATAGTTATACTCCCCGAATGGGGGTGACATAATAGAATATAACTCAATCACAGCTAAGGTAGAACATGAAAGGAAGATAGATAGATAATAAAAGGTACAAGATCCAAAATCCACAAGAATACAAATAGAGAGAAGCTAAGTGTCTATGATAAACTCCACAACATCCAGACATAATACAGATCCCAAATGTATATACAACTCAACTCCAAATACTATGAAATAAGATAAACTAACTATGGAGCAACTGTCTCTACTGCTAAGGGATCCGACTGGAAGTCCGGATCGCAAGTGTCCTCTAAGGCTGTCCCATAGTAAGTGTCTAAGCAGGCCTCCTCCTCGTCCTCTATAAAATTTTTAACATGTCCAGTCAGGACGGGAACGAGCACATATCTCTCAACAGTTCATAGCAGGTTAGGAGTATAAATCATACAATAGAGTAAAATACAGGAAGTGCTGAATGGAAGTACGAGTAAACAGGAGATATTTTGTAACTGAAAGTAATACATGATAGTAGAGACTGTAAGTGACTACGTGATTTAGAGTACAGTATGGTTATGTAAACGGCTTAGGGGCACACGAATACAACTAAGGAGGCACATGAATACAGCTACTGGGGATAGTGTTCACATAACCAATTCTACTCACCCCGCCCCAATCAATACACAAGGATCCATTCAAGTTACGTTATAGGCACATGAATACAGCTAAAGATACGTGAACTCATGTAATGAGTAGTACATGAGGCACGTGATAAAGCACATGAAAGCACATGAGAACATGTAATAACATGAACTAGTACGAGTACAAGGAGTACCTGATGCACATGATAAAGTACATGAACATGAAATACCCGATGCACCCGTAGAGGGATAACATCTCCGGAAAGGATCCATATAGTACTAATCCGTGAAGATACGTGTCAGCATCATGTAGAGTAATCTAGAGCAAGAATATAGTCCAGACAGGTATGAAAAGATCAGAGAATGTACTCGCCTGCTAACTGAATGTCCAATATGAAAGTACTATCCGAGGAGTGGTGTCTGGCTCCTATTAGAACAGCACAAGTCACAACAAGTCCAGAATAGTAATAAGATACACTACAATACATAGTCCATGAATCTAGGTCAATCTAGACCAAAGTCAACTCTGGTCAACTCTGGTCAACCCTAGAAGTCAAACTAGGTCAACCAAGTCAAACCTAAGTCAAACTAGTCTAACTAGTCCATTATAGGTCTAACAAGCCATTCTAGGTTCTAACAAGACTAATCTAGGCTTACTAGGCAATATCATGCCCTAACAACCAGCCATAACATATATCTACATGTCATATATATATATATATATCTAACCTATATTACACACATTAATATATCATACAATCTAATATAGGATTATACCTAACATATAGGCTACCTATATTCATATTACACCTACATTTCATATATCTAATACATATATAGAAACACACACTCATATTTATAGGAACCCTATATATATATCTCAATATATATATATATATATATATATACATATGTAATGAGAGAGGAGGACACATGATATCAAGTGTGTGGGTGGGTGAGAGTGTGAGGATGTGGTGTCTCATGAGAGTGTGATATCAGAAACAGGAAAACAGTTCACAGGTTAATGAAACTTGTGTGTGTGTGAGTTAGATTAGATGGTGTGTTTATATTAGGCTTGAGAGTGTCATGAGGGAAAAAATCAGTGAGCATTTAAGACAGTGCATAATGTGTAAGTGTTAAGCTTGGGGGTGTACAGGAAATGACAGGAAGGGAAGGAATCAGTGATGCAAACCTGTGGGTGTGTGTTCAGAAATTTGAGAAACAGTGTGACATAAACAATGTGGCAAATAGGAGAAAATAGTGAGTTCATGTAGAAAGCAGTGGCTAAAGTCCCAACCTGGGAAATCAGTGAGGAAACAAAACCATTGACTCAATGTCAAAGTCTCAGATTTTAAGGAAGAAAAATGTAACAGTTAACAGGAAGAAATCTTAGATTTACAAATGAATTCAGTTTTAGAAAGAAGAACCAACCCCAAATCATCTCAGTTCAGTTAGAGGGATTACTATCCCAGGTTATAGCCTTCATTCTCAGGTTATGCATAGGAAAAACCAATTTAGTGTAAATGTTAACCATTCAATAAATCTCAGGTTATTAGATAACCTTTCCCCCCTCAATCTCAGTTCATATTGAACCCAAAAATCAGTTTAAAATAGTCCATACAAACTCAGCTAATAAGGAAGTAATCACAGGTTTCATGGTATTCGAAAAGGAAGTGAATTGGAAATCAAAATCTCATTCACAAACTATAGCCCAAATTCAAATGCAACACAAGTGCCAAAATCCCATTCTCAGGTTTATATTCGAAAATGAAGGGGAATTAGTCCATGAAGGACTGAAACCCATCTCAGTGTCAGTTAAAAATTCGAATCAACTACCACACATGCCAAATTCTAATATCACACCATAAAAGTCCAATTTGAATGCAATATTGCATTAACACAAATCAACAACTATGTGGGGATATATAAACAGTGGGAAACATAATTAAAACATGGAATTTACAAGTTCAGGAAATGGAGAGTGTTGAGTATCAGTGAAGGTATCATAAAATATGAAACAACCCCAATTCGAACCAATTATTCCATTAAACTTATTCTATTGTGAAAAACCTAAGCTAACATAGATTATATAGCATAATTAGGATCAACTTAGCAATTAAAAACATAATTTAAACTATTTTAAACGAATTAACAGAGAACACAAAATACTGTGCACAAAACCGCACAGTGCACACACAGTGCACGTACAAAATCGTGTCCGACACGATACGAGGACTCGTACAACCCGAGGAACCTCGTGTCAGTTATGGACATGACATGTGTGTCAATTTATACGTGTCGGGGTGGCGTGTGCACAGAGAAATCAGCCCCGAGTAGCAGGGCATGTTTCCTGCCCGCGCGCGTGCGCGCGCGACCGCATGTCCACATGTCCGTGCAACTCGACACGATGCTAAATCGTGCTCAGAGCAATAGAAATGCATAAGCAAGGTCAAAACCCTAATTACTATTCAAACACAACTCTAAAATTCAACCGAAATGTCCTTTGAGGCATTTCGTCGAACACATTCCTATACACGCTGATACGTGTCCGATACGGACAAGTATTGGGCTCAAATTCTAGGGTTAGGTAATCCTACTGTTAGGTTAGGGCTAGGGCATCCTAGAAATGCAAATAAACAGTAGTTTTATGGAGTAAAATAGATTATACCTATTGATGTGCAAAGCTCACAAAAATCCCAAATGGAATGGTTCCTCAATCCACCAAAACTTCCCCAAATTGATTCCTTCCTGAAAATACTCAACACTAACAGCAAGAACAGTAAAATTAGGTCCTAATGCAATTGGTTTGGAGAAAAAACGAATTAAAATGGATTTTTTAGGGATTAGGGAAGATGGAGACTCACCTCTTCTCAAACTTGGAAAATAAATCTAAGTGGAGGCTAGCCCTAATTTCAAGGAGCATTAAATAGGGGGGATCACTAGTGGCTGGCCAAATGGCTGTTGGACTGGGGTTTGGTTCATGGTATGGGCCTATGGGCTATTAAGGCTTTAAGTCATATAGTGACTTGTGATTTCACAAGCCATTCCTTAATCAAATAATTTCCTAATTCCTCCTAATAAATTCTAATGAATTAAAAGCCACTAACGTAGGTCAAGCTAGGGTTACATAACCTAACCAAGTAGCCATGACCTAGGTTAGCCTCTAGGTTAGTCTCCTAGTCAACACTAGTCAAAGTCAACTATAGGACTAAAATCAATTATACTAAAAATCACAAAAAATCACATTAATTCTAATAAATCTAAATAATAAATAATAATTCCAAATAATTACTAAAATTTCAAAAATGACCAAAATACCCTCAAGCTAGGAAAGTGGTAGTGACAATAATATTAAATCATCAAAATTTCCAAATTATCTCTTATAAGTAATATAATAATCAATATTAAGTAATTTCGAAAATTGCAATAAATATTTTGAATATTGATAGAAAATATCTTTAAAATACCTTTTTAATAAATTAAGATAAATAATAAAATGATTTTGAGAATTCTAATATATACATGAATTAAATTTCATGTATCTCGCGTGTGACTAGTACAAAATATCTATATGTATATTATTTTTGAAATCGGCATAAATAAATAATTAAAATAGCAAACTTAGAAAATTTTGGTACGATAGCAAGAATATATTATATATATTATTCTGAAACTATATAAATAGAAAAATATTTTTCTAAAAATATGTACGCTCGCTCATATTCGTACTCATCGAGCAATTACGAAAACGAAATTTTGCGAGCAACATTAAATGCAACTACGCGACGTACAAATAAAAAAAATAAAAATCTGTACCAAATTTAATTTTTTAAAAAATAGTAAAAATTTAGGGATTTTACATCCTACCCAACTTAAAAGAATTTCGTCCTCGAAATTAAGAATTAGTAGGGGTGAGAGGGCAAAAAGGGTTAGCGTGATTTCAATAATGGCGAGGATAATCATAGGTTAGCGCAAGAAGGAAAAAGAGTAAAAACAAGGTAACAGGCAATAAAAAATATTATGATAACAAGAGAAAATAAATTAGAGACCTTAAAGTTATGGTTTCTTAAGAGTAGGTTGAGGGCACGATTAAGAGAACGATTTTAAATTTACTCCTATTTAAGTGATTAGGAGGTCGCGATAGTAAATATAGGACCGAGGAAAAGAACGAGCAGTTTAGGATGAAGATATAGCAACATCGGGTGATAATGGTTATAATCGACAGGAAGGCTAGAGGAAGTTCTAGTACAACGCCTTCGTCTTTCTAAAATAGGTGAAGGCGAAAGCAATAAGGAGTTCAAAGGCGATGACATCGAATACGAATACGTGGTTCAAAGACGACCGAAAAGAATTTCAAAAGAATTGTCAAGGCACTCGTGGATGGGATTCTAAAGGCCAAGTTTAATTATGTTCCATCCACGTAGAACGATAGACAAAAGTGAACCAAAGTGCACTCGATTGATCAGACCGCCATGCACTAGTTCTGATTAGACAATATGTTAGTGAGCGACCACTCAATATCTTATGCCTTGATCAAGGTCGATAAAGAATTAGCTTGTAAATACTAGGCTATATTAGCATCATTAGTCTAGATAGTAGAACATATGCATGATGGTAGATAAAATAAAACAAATATGAATAGTCTAAGAGTCATAAGGATCTAAGTCTTGTTTATTCCTATACCATCATTCTACGGTTTTATTGACCAAGGCTTGGTTGACCAAATGGGTTAAATTCCTCTAGTCTCTATGGTCTAGATAATACTATTTGTATTCCCTTAATGGTTAAGGGTGTATCAGGTCGTGGGATATTCTACCCAACTTAAAGAATTAAGCTAAGGGTGTTTGGGACATCTAACTAATAGGGTCAATCTCTAGCAAGCACGAAGGGAAGATAAGAATTATGATAGAAGGAATCAAGCAAGATGTAATCGATGAGTTGAACGGTGGTTCGAATATGGAATCGAAGAAAGAGGTCAAGTATGTGGATGAGATCCTAGACTTCTAGTCCTATTCGCAGGCTTGCTTGGTACGGTAAAGTAACTAAATAATTTATCTTAACCTGCATGGGCCACCACAAAAACATGTAACGCTCCAGTCCCAAAATATGTAGGACTAGGAACGTAGACATGCCATCTGTATTCATACGAAGTACATGGGCCTCGTATGGATACATAAGCTATAAAATGCAGTAGAACCATAACTAATCTCATACACACAAAATAAATGAATAAAAGATATCATATAATGATAACGAATTATCTTGGTACAATATGTTGGGCTGAGACAAATCTACTACCAACAAGTAAAGGAAAATACATGAGAAAAGAAATAAATTTGGCGAGCGAAGCGAAGATGATTCAAACGCAATCATCCTCGAAGAAATGGAGACGGTCACGGCTAGAACTAGAGCACCTGCGAAAGACAAGAGCACACACCTGGAGAGATAACCAGGTCCTTAGAGGGACGTAACAAGATACATAATATCATGCCAATGTAACTGAATATAAATTGCTCAAATAAATAAGTAAATTGAATTATAACATGGTCCAATACACACCTGTTGAACTAGTGTACCATCCCCCCAACCAAACAAGGACAAGAGATGGTAAACTAATTTACGATGACGTATATTTCCATGCTATGAATCCAATATGGTATCCGGACCCCAACAAGGTTCAATACTTTCTCATCGAAGTAGTAAGTCACACCTACAACCAAACAAGGACAAGATGTGGCAAACTAGTCTGCGACAAGTTATTGTTCCAAGCCACGGTCAGATACAAGTACCCTAACCAAAAGTACTTGTACCTAACGGATAAGGGTGCCTAACCAATCTAAGTGAATGCAGTTTTAAGAACAGTTCATGGTCGCATGACTACCGGATCAAGTCAAGAAAATATCAATACAGTACTCAGTAGCGAGTCACAACACCATATACTATTCCTCAGTATCGAGCGAGTCTATAGCATATAGTCTACCTATCGTTCCTCAGTAGCGAGCGAGTCTACGATAGATAGGGTGGTAGTCAACTTCCAATCATGTTCTCCCCACCCAATG
Organism: Iris pallida; assembly: GCA_029216955.1. Lineage (NCBI taxonomy): Eukaryota > Viridiplantae > Streptophyta > Magnoliopsida > Asparagales > Iridaceae > Iris > Iris pallida. The sequence continues at coordinate 54,367,670 of JANAVB010025196.1, forward strand.
CCAACTCATAACTGCTAAGTTTTCTAGCATGCAATTCTATTAGCAGTTATTTCCTAACACACGGCTTATACGTACTGGTAGTCAGCCAATCACGCATGTCCGATTCCTATATGTGGCTCACAACAACGTGGTATAAATATGTCAAAGCCTATGTATGTAACACACAAGGTGGTCCCTTAAATCTAGGTTTAATGTGTAAGAAAAATAATACATAGCAGAAAATATAAATGAACAGTAAGTTCTAACAGGCTATGCCATGTATCACAGTTTATTTTGTATAAAGAAAATAATGAATAATGCATAAAATATGAGCTAAAATAAATAAACAGCAAATGGCAAGGTGTCTTGCCTGGTAGGACGCCTGGTGTATTACAATAATAACGGTGGTACGAACTGCAACTTTGGTGCAACAACTATACAAGGTGACCTCGGATGGTGGCACGAACAGTTACATTGGGTCATGAAGGGTCAAATTAGTTAGGATGAACATAAGGTAGTACGAAATTGGCGAGGGAATAGAAAAAAAAATAGGACTAATTGAGCGCATGAGGATAATCAAAGGTTATTAGATAAATAATATATATATATGATTAAAAAATATTTATAATACTCAAAAAAAGAAGATAAATAAATAAATAAAAAATAATTCTACTAGTAAAATAGTTTTTAGGCCAAAAATTTGAAATATATAAAACTTGCTTCCAGGCAAAACTCAATTTTTGTTAAAAATAGGTTTTCTAGGCAAACTATATTTTTAGTAGAAGTATTTGTAGATAACTAGAAAGAATTGTTTTAAAACTAATTTTTGGTAAAACTCTAGGTTTGTAAAATACTATTTTGAGATAGAAACCATATTAGTAAAAATACCAAGAACATTTTGAAACTACATTTTTATGGTCAAAGTATTTTTGGGTGAGTATGAAGAAAATATTTTTAGACAAAAATATGACGTAAATAAGATACTAAATAATACAATATATTAGATATATTTCAATACATTGAGAACAAATAACAATATAGGTATTATTGGAACCAATAAAAATAATAATGATAATTACTAACGGATACCATTATAATTAATAATAATAACGGTAAATAAATAATAATAATAATAATGATAATAAATAAATAGTAAAAATACTACTGATGATGATAATAAAATAAATAAAAATAATGAAGTGTAAATACTCAGCAAGAAAGAAAAGAAAAGAAGAAGAAGAAAAATGATAAAATAATCAAACACCAACAAAAGACTCAACAATATAATGAGCCTTTATTCTCTTTCGAGAGAGAGAAAGAGTGCCAGTGGCTTTTTTTTTTAGAAGGAATGAGAGCGAGAGAGAACGAGAGAGCAGCGGAGAGAGAGGGGAAATAGAGGATCGAGAGAGAGGGAAGGAGGAGAGTGAGGGAAGGAGAGGGGATCGGTGTGGAGGGGAGAGCCGGTGGCGCGCGAGCACGCGGCGGAGAGGGGTTGCGCGCGCGCGGCTCGCGGTGGAGGCGGAGGCGGTCGGAAGAAGCGCCGGTGGCGGAGAGGGGTTTGGGAGACGCTGGTCGGGAGAGATCGGAGGGGCGCTCAGGCGGCTAGGGCACGCCGGCGGTGGATCTGACGGGGGTGGTGAGGCGGTGCGGTGGCGGTCGCGGCAGCGGATCTCCGGCCGTTGGCGGACAGGTAAGGGGTGGTGATGATGGTCGTGTGTTTTATTTACTTATTTATTTGGGGATTTTGGTGGTGGTGGCTGCACTCAGGTGATTGTGGTGGTGATGGCAGCGGGCGTGGTGTAGTTGGTGGTGGTCGGAGTAGGGAAGTACGGGCTGGTTGTGGTGACGGCCACGGCGAGGGTGGCCGATTGGATGATGGGGGAGGCATGGTCTTTGCTGGGGTAGTGATGACTGGGGCTGGTCGGGTGCAGGTGCTGACGGTGGTGGTGTGATCGGTTGGTGGTGCTGACGGTGGCAGGTGGCGAAGGCCGGAGTCTGAGATCGGGTACGGCGGGTGTCGACGGAAGGCAGAAGCAGCGGGGACTAGGCTAGGGTAGGATTAGAGATTTGATATATCGTGTTGGGGTTGTCGACATGAATAAATAAATGTATGTGTAAAAATAATGGAATAAGAAGGTCACCCGGGGTCGGACTCGAGGCCAATCACGGCTGACACGAGGATGGATGGAACACTGACACGAGGCACGCATATTTGTGATGGAAATTTATGGAGGAAATAATGGATAAAAAATTTATGGAGGCTCCCCTATTTATAGGGTTGAGGCAATCCTTAGAAGATGAGGATTAGGATATTTAAATCCCCTTAGATAATCTTCCTACTATTTTAAATCAAATCAAAATAAGTTTAATCAATCTAAATCCATATCAAATCTTAGATAAGTCTTATCTTCAATCAAAATCCATAAATTAAATCTTAATTTAAATTGCCATAATATTAAATCATCAAAACTTCCAAATTATCTCTTATAAGTAATATAATAATCAATATTAAGTAATTTCGAAAATTACAATAAATATTTTGAATATTGATAGAAAATATCTTTAAAATACCTTTTTAATAAATTAAGATAAATAATAAAATGATTTTGAGAATTCTAATATATACATGAATTAAATTTCATGTATCTCGCATGTGACTAGTACAAAATATCTATATGCATATTATTTTCGAAATCGGCATAAATAAATAATTAAAATAGCAAACTTAGAAAATTGGTACGATAGCAAGAATATATTATATATATTATTTTGAAACTATATAAATAGAAAAATGTTTTTCTAAAATATGTACGCTCGCTCATATTCGCACTCGTCGAGCAATTACGAAAACGAAATTTCGCGCACGACGTTAAATGCAACTATGCGACGTACAAATAAAAAAAATATAAAAATCAGTACCAAATTTTTTTTAAAAAAAATACTAGAAATTTAGGAGTTTTACAGTTTTGAAGAGGGATGAGGCCCCTCTTTTATAGTCGTTCTTGAGCTGTAATGATGTTATGCGCCCACATGAGAAAACACGTTAGTTTTTATGTGGGCGCATAGTCCTGCTTTGGGTGCATAGGATGTAGGCACATACAGGCTGCAAGATCGTGGGTTGGTCGTGGTGTTGACGTGGCCGCATACTTCGGTGCACGATTGCTCGTGGAGACTGACGTGGCCGTGCGCTTCGGTACACGTTTTGATCAAGGCTTTGACTGAGTCAGGCTTAGGCGCATAGCCATGTCTCAGGCTATGCGCCCTCCTTTTGGGGAAGCTAGTCTTGGGCGCATGGAGCTTTACTGGCTGGGCGCATGGAGCTTCACTGGCTGGGCGCATGGAGCTTTACTGACTGGCGTATGGAGTTTCACTGGCTGGGCGCATGGAGCTTCACTGGCTGGGCGCATGGAGCTTCACTGACTGGGTGCATGGAGTTTCACTGGCTAGGCGCATAGACCTTCACTGGCTTGGGCACATTGAGCTTCATTGCTGAAAATTTTTCATGCTTCTACAATGGCGGGATGAGGTCGTAGACGATATCGAGGATCTTCATCTCGCCCTTCTCTTTCCACTACTCTAGTTGCATATCGCAGAGGATCTAGCGAGGACGACTTCATTGAAGATGATGATGGTTTATCTCCATCATTCACTCGTTCATTAGTAGGCGGAGCTACTCCTGATATTCCTTCAGCATCTACTCCTACAGGTGCTTCCTCTGGTTTGACTAATCCAACTTCTACTCCGGAGACTACATGTTGCTCCTATTGTGGTGAATCCATATCATGTCCTGTTGGTAGACCATGGAGTATACATACGTCGACCAGGATTTGTAGATCCTCCTAATATACCAGAGTGGCCAGCCAAAATCAGTTATCCCGAGCTGTGAGCCGATGGAGCGACGTAAGTATATAATTGTTAGTATACACATTTATTCATACTTTATTTTCTAATGGTATATTGTTTACTTATTTCAGGATCTTTCTCCAGGCTAAGAGAGATTTGGGGGACTTGATGCGTCATCAATTACATAATCCCTATCTGAACTTCGGAGACTTCTCATCGGAGTGGCGATTTATTTGGCTAGACATGCTGGTGGTATGCATAAATAAGATTGTCTTTTTTTACAACATTTCTTAAATATTTGCTCATTTGTGTGTTTGTTCTTATTTGTATAAGTTGTACTGGTGGCCGGAGCAGAGAGATCAGACGATCCGAAAGTGCTACAAGTCCATCGTCAGTAAAAGGCTGAAGGATATGATCAACGACTAGAAGGCGTTGGCTACACTGCCTGGAAACCATCACAAGGAATGGTTGAAGGAGGAATTTTGGAAGGAGATGAATAAGAAGATGGACACTCCGGCCTATAAGGCCATGTGTAAGAAGGCCAAGGCTGCCCATGCTAAGGGTGGTCACCACACGGGTGGGTCCGACGCAATTTCAGAGCATTATCAACGGCTGATGAGAATTCTTATTTGTTATATATTTAATTGTTTAATTTTAATTTCTGGTTATTAATTTTTGTTTAATTGTTACAATGCAAGGAGGTCGCCAAGAAAGGTAGAGACCCGAACACCGTCAACTTTTCAAAAGTCTTCGAGCGTACCTACAAATGAATGAAGGATGGAAGCTCGTATATGATCGGGCGACCAAAGCTTATGTAAGTTTCCTCAGTGCTATTTAATTACATTCTTCTTTATACTTAACTATATTTATTTCACCTAAATACCTAACCCTAACTCTAAATATCCTAGTCATAACCATAATTACAATAAAAATGAAAGAGAAAACCTACAATATCTAAAAACGGTACTTAATAGTAACTATAATACGTATGTTAACTCTAAATCTATTTACATATATAAATATAAGAGACGTATGAGATATTAAAGAGTCGGGACGGTGAGAGAGGGACTGATGAGGGTGGAATTTGGTCTAGTCAGCCACGTACCGCGGCTAGGAGGAACAAATTATGGATACAAGATGTCGAAAGAGGAAAAGATGGCAGCGAATACAGTGCCGGATCGTTCGCATCCCAGCCGTCCATTTACTCCAGAGCTCCTTTCCTACCTCCACCTGTAGCTACATAGCCCGACGTTACTTCCAAAAACTATAGTTTGGAGCAGATAACACATATTATGCACCCTACAAAGCTTGTGATCCAGGTTTCAGACACTTGTGGTCTGACTCCTTCTACCACTATGGCTCCCGGTGGCCCCGGTTGGCTTCGACCACTGCAACTCCTATGGCTCCTACTACCACTCCGGTAGTAGGAGCCGTAGGAGACGGTGAGAGAGGGACTGCTGAGGGGGGAGTTGGGTCTAGTCAGCCACATACCCCGGCTGGAAGGAACGAATTATGGATACAAGATATCGAAAGAGAAAAGGACGACAGTGTGTACGGTGCCGGATCGTTGGCATCCTAGCCATCCGTTTACTACAGAGCTCCTCCTCTACCTCCACCTGTAGCTACACAGCCCGACGTTACTTCCAAAACCTATAGTTTGGAGCAGATTACACATATTATGCACCCTACAAAGCCATATGATCCAGGTTTCAGACACTTGTGGTCTGACTCCTGCTACCTCTATAGTTCTCGGTGGCCCCGACTGGCTTCGACCACTGTGGCTCCTACTACCACTCCGGTGACCGCTTCAGGCATTATTTCTTCCGAGGTCCTACAACAGATCCTCTACGGTGATGGCCCAGTACTTTGCTGCCCAACAGCCACCTCCGCCACCTCCTCCACCATCGACTTGATATGTTGGAGTTTTTGGATGATTTTATGTTTTTTTATCATTATGTATGCAGACAGTGACTATTTGTATATATGTACTTGTGTTTGACGTTTACTCTAGAGTTTATGAAAATATTTAATTGCATAAATATTTGTGTTTGAGTTTATTGAATAAGTAGTACGTTTGTATTTTACAAATACAAATATATATATATATATATATATATATATATATATATATATATATATATATATATATATATATATATATATATATTTATATATATATATATTATATATATATATATATATATATATATATATGTTGATAGGTATGAGAGTTGCAGTATTTAATGATTATGGCAGAAAAACTAAACGCAGCGACTGACTAGCGAAGGAATAGCGACGTATTGTTGTAGGCTCCTGACATCCTATCGACTAACCTGCAATGTATTGTTGTAGGCTACCAATGTCCTAGCGACACAAATTTTTGTCTGTAACGAATTGTCTGATTCAAAAATTGTATCAGACGTCTTATCGACAAAAATTTTGTACCTTCTAAAAAAATTGCAAATGTAGGCTCACAAAATATAGTAACTAATCCGTCGCTATACAATCGCAAGCTTTACCGATGAAAAAAAAGCGTTGCTAGTCCGTTGGTGAGATGGTGTCGCCAAGTCGGTCACTAATTCGTCGCTCGCTGCAACGACTACTTAGCGGCAGAAATTTGTTAGCGACATTTTTCCTAATGATGTCACATTTTTGTCAGCAATCCGTGGCTATAACCTAATAGCGATGGAAATATAAGTTTTAATAACGAATATTTTCGTCACTAATTAGCAATATTTTTATAGTGTATAATATTAGGATATCTTTAGAAGATGGATATTTTAATATTACCATGAACATTCTAGACATGGAAACATCCTAGAATATGGACTAAGTACAAAATAAGGGTCCTATGACATGAAACGAATTCCAATAGTAATAACCCAATAAGATTTGTAGGCTCAAAAATTCATGAACACAAAGTCAAGTTTATTTTTAATAGACACTTCATCAGTTTCTCAGCAACTATTAGCATCTTAATATTTATCTCGATTACATAACTCTTGAATCCATATGCAACTTAGAAAGATAATCTCGTGTCCGGACTCCAGTCTTTATTATTTGTTTTGAATCATATTCGCTTAATTTCTATACGATCTTTGATTTGAAAACAAGCTAGTAAGGTCCGGATAAGTATCTTTAAAGAAATGATATTGAAGAGGTATACAAGTTAGTTGGGGTGAGCATTTGGTTTATTCGGTTTCAACCAAATCGAATCAGTCAAAACAAAATAAACAGAAATTCTAAAAGTCCAAAATCGAAACAAACCAAAATTAGCCAAAATCGAAATCGAACCGAACCGAATAAACATTTCGGTTTATTCGGTATATTCGATTTGTTTAGTTAGGCTATATCTATCGTTTAATAGGCAAGTCTAAAGTTGGGATCGTGGTTAAATTATATTAAAATTATAATTTTTATACACACATTTGTTGTATTTTACAATTGCCTCTAAAACTGGACTAATTATTAAATTAAGTTGGACTTCATAACACATACATAGATTGTTTTCAAAGTATACAAATTTTTAATCCCAAAATATGTATAGAATTCAGGGTATTTACATAATTTCATAAGTCTTATTCGGTTTCGATTTTGGACCGAAACTGAAACTGAAACCGAATAATGAATTTTAGTATTTTTAAAACTGAAACCAAACTGTTTTTTTCAAAACGAACCAAATCTCTTATTCAGTTAGGTTCGATTGAGTTTTCGGTACGAAACTGAATAATGGCCACCCCTACAAGTTAGCGTACGACGTTCCCAAGAACTGATGAACATGCACTATGTTAGAATTTCTTCACTTCTGTTCCTTAAAATCTGCAATAAAATAAATTAAAAATTAAAGGTTACCGGCCTTCAGGGAAGTCGCGCACGTAGCTCTGTCCTAAGAGTTAGTCCGGGTCTATGTACAGACTGTATCCGAACCCTCCTAGTGGTAAAATCCTCGCTCCACCGGAATCTCCTTGCCGCACACAACGTTATGTGAGTGACCCCGACTTAGCTCTGCCCAGAGCAACAACGAAGAATGGAAAACTCGGATCAGAAAAAAAGACAGGATTAAAGAAGAGAGCGTTCGTAAGGGATTTCAGTGTACCCGAAAGAATGAGAGGTGTCGGAATATATAGGATGTTGAAAAGTTATTAACGGACAGAAAAATAATGTACATTTATTTGGACGTTACAAAAATAAAGCACATGTTAAACACATGGTTCATTGAACCTGGACAGAATTAATAGGTCCGAACGTTACGAAATTAATGGGTATAACAGTCAGAAAAAATGAAGAGGCAAAAATATTTTTGGGTCTCAGCCCGAATCCGAAGAGGAAATTGAATCGGCATTCGGCGCCCACAGATATGGGCTCGTACCTGCACCTATTACATGCGCCGAACCGAACCTAGCCGAGCCGGGCCGTACGGCGGCGGTGGCGCACGCGTGTGGCCCATAGGGCAATCACACAAGACTTCAAACGAGCAACAAGGAAGAAGTTAGTATATATGTACATTACATTCACCTAGGCGATGTGGGACTATCCATGGGAATAAGGATTTTTGAGCTTTTGCTCTATAGACAGCAGTAGAGCTTTGCTCTTACAAATGCAACAATCCCTCCCCCAAAAAAAAAGGTCAAATCCAAGGTAATAGAGGATAGGAAAGCAAAAGAACAAATAAAAGAAATTCTGGGCAGTTGTATACTATACATAAATGAGATGGACTACACCCTTGAATCTCACGTAGTGACTATCATCTTTGTCTGAAGAAGAGCTTGATGGAATATGCCTTGAATCGGACTTCTTGAACCAGACATAGAAATAGCACACATAGTATGCTGGAGGTACTTGGGTCTATCGGGTGGTGCATTTGATTGTCCATACGCACTTTTACACATTCATGAGAGTTTCTAGGATCGCCTATCCTATAGTCGCAGCCTTCATGACCTCTCCTATAGGTAAGTCCTCAAGGGTTGGTGATAGGAATCAACACTACATATCATGCTTAGACTTATTAAGAGTTTTTAAACTCATTATATCCATATCACACAAGAAATACTGTCACCATAGGGATGGGGTATTAGTGTACACATGTACAGCCTCTTGGGCTTTTATTTTAAAGAAAATTTAATCTCAAGGTCAGTGTTCCATAATAGTCACCTAGTCCAGCTTGTTCCTACCCATTGAACCGACCTCTTGGGATCTCCAGCCAGACTCGGTTGTGTTTCCACTGCTGGTGACTATAGTATGGGCTTAACCCCATCCCCTTCGATGATTCTAGGATCAATATCCTAGATAGACCCTTCGTCAAGTGATCTGCAAGGTTCTTTTCTGACTTTATATAGTCAAGAACCACATATTTGTCCAATAGGCTCTTTATTAACTTGAAGTGCAGCTGCAGGTGCCTGTTCATCTTAGTATTCATAGAATCATGCTTTAGTAGTTCAATAATCACTACAACAAAAAGACCTATTAATGACGCTCGACAAGGAGTTTTAATGATGGCTGATACATAAGCGTTATCAAGTTGAGAAATACTCTTTTTCTATGACGGTTTGGGCTAATTCTGGGCTTTTTATAATGCTTATAAAACAAAACGTCATTAATATTTTAGAGCGGTGGCAAACTTGTAATTCTTTTACTGTATAAAAGCTAAGTGGGAGAGAGAAAATTTATTTCTCATCCATTTTCTAAGGGAGCAGCATCTCTCCTCCTCAAACCTCTTCTCCCCCAATTTTCCACTTTTCATTTTCCCTCCTTTTCGGTTTGACTCCAATTTCTCTCCCAAACTCCAGATCTACGCAAAGGTTCGATTTTTCTTCCAATTTCTCTTCGGTTAGGGCTTATATTTTGTTTATACTTCGTCGATTTCTAGGGTTTCTGATGGATTTCTTCTTCGATTTCTAGGGCTTATATTTTTTCTTCTTCGATTTCAATTTCGCTTCGCGATCGGGATCCTCGGGAAGAGCCGGCGCCACCGGGTCACTCGTCGAAGAAATGCGTGTAAAACGAAGGGTAGCGGTTCGTCGAATCTCGGCGTGTTTCGGTCCGGTACTTCTCGGTCTGTTCGTGGCGGTGTCAGTTTTCTAGGGTTTCAGAGCTGGAGGAATGAGGGTTCTACTGCGGCGACCTCTGGTGCGGTGTCATGGACACGGGGATGAATCATCCCGACACGAAGGGTATCCTTTCTCTTCGATCATGATCGTGATTATGGCTATTTGCGAGTTTTAATCGGTCGGTCGGTCGTGATTTTTTTTGTTTATTGCGTCGATTTCCTCTCCTAACCTAGAGATTAGGGTTCCCGATGTTGTTTCTTGTAGGTTGTTCTATAGAAATTTTGCGTTGATATGTTCAATTGTGCAATCCAAAAAATAATAATTTTCGATTGATTCTCTGTGAAATTATAAGTTTTTAAAAAAAATTTAAATCACCATTTTTTATGATTAATATTGATCATTATAAATCAGTACATCAATCAGAGCTTAAATTTTACAAAATGTTATTTTCTTTCTCTGACTGCAATCTTTGATTCATAATTCCCATCCAGCTACAGAAGATTCCTCAAAAAATTTGAAGATCTCGGAGATCGGTCTGCCTTCCAAACCCAGTGAGACCAATATGGTGAACTTACAATCTCGTTCCTCTGTTTTGTTTATGGTTATACATAGATTGTTGTGTTCTATCTATTCATGTGTTTGATGTATTGCTTTTGATGTTAGTCTCAGTCTGGTCCGACGGAAGGAAGCCCCTCGGATGCAACATCTTGCGTCTCCATAGGAGACGTGACGACGTGTAGCATCAAAGAAAGCGAGGCTGACCAAGCTCCAAACTCGGAGGTGCACGGAGGACCGACACCAGGTTCCTTTTGAGTATTTTCATTTTTTCATGCCTAAAGTCCCTATCACACCACAATATTTTGATTTGAACGTTGTCCTGGATGTAAAAAATATTTATATGTGAATATTTATATGTCAGAGAAAATAATCTGTTGTTCCAATGACATAGTTAACATTCCAATAGGAAGGACTAAAAGTTCTCTGACAGGAAGATGATTGTAGTTCTAACATAATGAGTGCCGGTGGTGTACTAAAATAGCCCAAGTATATAGAAATTGTAGGAACAAGATGAATAGAAACAAGTATATACATAATAAGGTTTTTAAGCCATTCGGCTTCTGTACAGGTAGTGTCCAAAGCTATCATTTCAGAATCTATTATACTTCTGGCTATGATAGTTTGTTTACATGATCCCCATAAGATCGCGGCTCCTGAAACATATCCAGTAGTGGATTTCACATCGTGTGAATCAGTTATCCAATTTGCATCTGAGTAACCTTCTATGATATCATGGTGTCTAGTATAATGAAGTTTATAATCTAGAGTTTCCTTAATATATTTAAATACTCTGTCCAATGCAGTCCAATGTGATTGATTTGGGTTTCTAGTGTATCTTCTTAGTCTCCCAATAGCAAATACAATATCGGTCCTGGTCCTATTTGTTATGTGCATAAGGGATCCTATCATTTGTGAATATTTATGTTATTCTATAGGTGATCCTTCATTCTTCTTGAGAACAACATTACTGTCATAAAGAGTAAGGGCAGGTTTCTTGTCAAAATAATCAAACTTCCTTAGCATTTTTTCAATTAAATGTGCTAGGGATAGAGTATAGCCTTCTTTGCATTTGGACACTTGCATTCCTAGGATTAGGTTTGCTTCACCAAGGTCTTTCATATCAAACTGGTTAGATAAATAATTCTTAGTGTTATTTATCAATTCCAGTGAAGATCCTAGAATAAGGATATCATCAACATACAAGCATAAGATGACACAACTTCCATTTGTATCTTTTGAATAAAAATATTTGTCATATTTATTTGGCACAAAACCAAATTCTATAATAACTTTGTCAAATTTGTTGTGCCATTGCTTGGGAGTTTGCTTTAGGCCATAAAGAGATTTTACTAATCTACAAACCTTCTTTTCTTGGCCTTTAGCAATAAAACCTTCAGATTGCTCCATATATATATCTCTTCCTCTAAATCTTCATTTAGAAATAGTGTCTTTACATCCATTTAGTGGATCAACATATCATAAATGGAAGCTAGGGCTAGAAGGATTCTAATAGAATTGATCCTAGCTACAGGAGAGTAGGTGTCAAAATAGTCTAGTCCTTTTTTCCGGTAAACCCTTTGGCTACTAATCTAGCCTTGTATTTCTCTATGGCACCATCGGCTCTAAGTTTCTTTTTGAAAATCCACTTACAACCTACAGGTTTACTACCTAAAGGTAGGTCTGCTAAAAACCAAGTATTATTCTCCATAATGGAGTTGTACTCATTGTTAATAGCTTATTTCCAGAAAGGGGCATCAGGAGAAGATATGGCTTATTCATAAGTTGAGGGATCACCCTCTATCAAAAATATAAAGAATCCTTCTCCTAAATTCTTTTCAATCCTTTCTCTTTTGTTCCTTCTAGGTTCTATGACTTGTTCAGGTTGAGAACTAGGTATTTGATCATGAGAACTACTAGATGGAGTAAGAGAAGGGTTAGAGGAAGATGAATGAGTTCTATCCTTGAAGGGAAATATATTCTTAAAGTAAACTGCATCTATGGCTTCTATAATTGTGTTGTTAGAGATTTCATTTACATCAGAATGGGTTACAAGAAATCTATTGGCATTGCTATCTAGGGCATATCCTATGAAAAGGGCATCTACAGCCTTAGGACCTATCTTTCTCTTTTTGGGTTCAGGAATTCCTACCTTAGCTAGACATCCCCAAACTTTGAGGAAGTTAATCCTATGGGTTCGACCTTTCCATAACACATATGATGTCTTATCATTAGTCTTACCGGGTATCCTATTAAGAATATAACAAGCTAACAAAAGGGCTTCTCCCCAAAGATTATCAGGGGCACCTGAGCTGAGAAGCATAGCATTTGCCATGTCTAACGTAGTACAATTCTTTCTTTCAGCAACTCCGTTTGACTGTGGTGAGTAAGGAGCAGTTACCTCATAAATAATTTTATATTCTTCACAGAAGTTAGTCATTTCATTTGAGGTATACTCTCCACCACGATCTGATCTAAGGATCTTAATCTTTCTATCTAACTGGTTCTCAGCTTCAGACTTATAGACCTTAAATCTGTCTAGAACTTCATCTTTGGTCTTAAGAAGGTAGGTGTAACAATACTTTGAATGATCATCTATAAAAGTGACAAAGTATTTTCAACTGCCTCGGGTTAAACTCCTATTGGAATCACAAACGTCACTATGGATAAGTTCTAGGAGTTCAGAATCCCTTTCGACAGATTTGAAAGGTAATCTCGTGTATTTGGCTTAAACACAAATCTCATATTTTTGTTTATCATCTATAGGAGTCTTAGGAATAAGATCTAAGTACATTATTCTTTTAATAGATCCTAAATTCACATGACCTAGTCTGTCAAGCTAAATATTGGAGGATTCAATATTTGCAACAAAAGAATGATTTAAAATTTTATTCAAAGTACTCAAAATAAAGAGTCCTTCTTTTACAAATTCTTTCCCCACAAACAGTTCATTCTTAGAAAAAAAAAACTACTTTATTGGCCTCCATTACAATTTTGTATCCTGAGGCTACAAGTAGGGATCTACTAACTAGGTTTCTTCTAACCGACAGCACATGAAGCACATCATGGAGAGGTAGAATTTTTCTTGATGTCAATTTTAGATATATTCTTCCTCTTCCTACGATTTATACCGTTGAGCCATCTCTAGGGTTACACCTCCTCCACCTGATTCTTGATAGTTTGAAAAATAGGAGCGATAAAAAGAAATATGAACATTTGTTCCAGAATCCAACCACCAATCATCAGAATGGTAAGAAATGTTTATTGTAGGTTGATAGCTTAAAGACCTGAAGGAGATAGAAGACCCATTCAGAATCATGTTAGCCTCTAGCTTGTTTCAACATTTTCCTTTGAAGGAGGTCTCCTTGGTGATTAGGCTTGGGTTTGCCATGGAGTTCTATAGGGTTTACCTTAGCTTTGGAATCAGATCTAGTTTTGGACTTTAACCTATTTTTTTTCTTTTCTAAGTCTCTTTAGAACTTGAGAATATGTTTCTAAAGTCTGTATTTACTCAATAAGAAATTTTCTTTAAGTTAAAGAAGAACAGTCTAAATGATCTTAGTAATTCACCCTTAAAATTTTAGTTTTTCAAGTTTTGATCAGGTTGGGTTAGCTGTAGGGGCCGGTTCCCAGCAAGCGGAGGTTCACTAGGAACGCTTAAGAATCGGTCGCTTAGAAGATTTACGTCTTGTTGACAGAAGGACCTTTTCGTCTTGTACCCAAATAAATCTCTACTTTAGAACTTTAAAATTAAAGGAATTTACTAAATCAATAAACTGTTTATTTTATCCTAAATTGAAATATTGAGTAAAGAAAACTAGAATTGACAAAAATGTACTAATATTTTTTTATTTTTTTATGGAAGGCGTCAATTCCTAAAAACAGTCTTATGAAGAGCAATTGTTATATAACTAATAACAATATAGATATATATATATATATATATATATATATATATATATATATATATATATATATATATAAAAAAATATATATATATATATATATATATATATATATATATTTTTTTTTTTATTTTTTTTATTTTTATATATATATATATATATATATATATATATATATATATATATATATATATATATATATGTTACTGATATTACAATTATTTAACAAATAGAAAATTGCTATTAAAATATGCTACTTATTCATGGGAATGTAATAAATTATTATATTGAAAGAAATAGCAATATGAATAGCAATAATTATAAATTGTAATTTGTCACTACGTTATATGAGGAGAACTACCGGTAGCCAAATATTTAACAGTAGAAAATGGCAGATTTGATAGTAGAAAATGCAAGTATAAGCCAATTTTTAGTAAGAAAACTTGTTAACTAAATTGACAGTAACCAATAGAATCTTTGCTTGCTTAAGAAAATTTTTGTAAACAAAGTTTTCGGTTGGAGACAAAAAAGAAAAAGCTAACGAAAATTTCTGTTGGAGAGAAATCTTTTGCTATACAAAATTTATTTGTTGGAGACAATTAATTAAAGAAAATATTTTGCTAATAATAGTTGGCTAACACTGTTAACAGTAGCAGAACAATTTTATGAATGAATATTTATATATCTTATGCTAACAGTAAGCAAGATTAAAGCAAATATTTTACAAGGAGTAATATATATATATATATATATATATATATATATATATATATATATATATATATATATATATGTAATTTGCTAAAGGCAGAATGTTACTTGATATGGCAAAATGCTAAGAAATGGTAATTTAGTATTACAGTAAGACAAAATGCTACTTATGAGTAACTTTTGCTAAAGCAAATTGTTAAGTATGAATAGGGGCCGGATCCCAGTATGTAGGCAGCAAAGGAATTTTATTTATTTTTTTTTGTTACAGTATGAAGGCAGCAAGACAAATTTTGGTGCAGTATGTAGGCAGCAAAGAATTTTGTTTTTCTTACAGCAAAGATTTTTTTTTTCTGTGGATGCGCACCAGTCAGCAAGGAAACTGTTTGGTTGCAATTTTAATAAAGTAGTACGAACGCAGCAGTTTTTAACAGGAAGGAAAGATTTTGTTGACAATGGTTAACTCTGAGATTGTTAGAATTTTTTCACTTCTGTTCCTTAAAATTTGTAATAAAATAAATTAAAAATTAAAAGTTATCGGTCTCCGGAAAAGTCGTGCACCTAGCACTGTCCTAAGAGTTAGTCCGGATCTATGTACAGACTGTATTCGAACGCTTCTAGTGGTAAAATTTTCGTTCCACCGGAATCTCCTTGCCGCATACGACGTAGAGAGAGTGACCCCGACTTAGCTGTACCCAGAGCAACAACGAAGAATGGAAAACTCGGGTCGGAAAAGAAGACGGGATTAAAGAAAAGAGCGTTCGTAAGGGACTTCAGTGTACCCGAAAGAATGATAGGTGTCGGAATATATAGGATGTTGAAAAGTTATTAACGGACAGAAAACTAATGTACATTTAATTGGACGTTACAAAATAAAGCACATGTTAAACACATGGTTCATTGAACCTGGACAGAATTAATAGGTCCGAATGTTACGAAATTAATGGGTGTAACGGTCAGAAAAAAATGAAGAGGCAAAAAGATTTTTGGGTCTCAGCCCGAACCCGAAAAGAAAATCGAATCGGCATTCGGCGCCCGCGAATGTGGGCACATACCCGCACCCATTACGTGCGCCGAACCGAGCCAAACCAGACTGCAGCGGCAGCGCGCGCGTGTAGCCCATAGGGCATCTACACAAGACTTCAAAGGAGCAACAAGGAAGAAGTTAATATATATGTACATTGCATTCACCTAGGCGATGTGGGACTACCCATGGGAATAAAGATTTTTGAGCTTTTGCTCTATAGGCAGCAGTAGAGCTTTGCTCTAGCAAATGCAGCACACTCTACATGATGCTACTGCTACGGTAGTAGTTGCAACCAGGGCCGACCCTGGGCATGTTCTTCTGGAGCAACCGAACAGGGCCCTCTAATATAGAGGACCCTTAATTTTGGAAGTTTCTTGTTATAATATTTTAATTTTGGAAGTTCTTTGTTATAATACTATTATAATGCGCATAGTTAAATATAACAACGTGGTAATGTAGCTCAGGTGGCAAAGTGTTTGTTTTGCATGTGGGAGGTACAACGTTTAATCCCTTACATCTCTTTCTATATATATATAGTTTAAAATAGCTTTATATCCAAAAACCTCTAGGCTTTACTAGAAAAGAATACATATTTCAAGAAATAATTTGATATATTGTTGAACTAAATTTTAATTAGCAAGTAAAACACGCATTTGTTTGTGATAAAATGTAGTTTAAATTTTTTCGATGTGTATTAGTTGAATTTGTTTTGTTAAAATAGCTTTTATATGCCAAAAATCTGTAGCCTTTGCGAAAAATAAATATAAGGATGGAACTTGGAAAAAATAACTTGGTATATATTTTGAACATAATCATGCAAGTAAAACACGAGTTTTTGAAATAAAAGGTGACTCAAACCAAAATACATTCGAATCAACAAAAAAAAATTACTAGTATGTTGAACATTTTATGTAGATTTTGTAGTTTTGAGTAGTATTTTTCAAATACTTCGACGTTATAGCCGTTCGATCAATACAATTCTTCTCAATACATGGAAGTTAAACATTATTAATTTTTTATTAATTTTTACTTATACACATTGGTCGAAGAATTAAATTAAACTTAATGTCATTAATATATTATATCGATTTTTTTTACATAAAATAGGATCTTATATTCAGTTTTTGAACATGGCCCTCTGAATCTCAGGACCGGCGCTAGTTGCAACAGATGAGTTTCTTTAATCTGGGTGAAGTATTTAGTGCAGTTGGCTAGTAGAGGGTTGCCTGATCTCGAAGGGCCAACCAGCATTTCAACATGAAGTGTGTATGTTTCTGTTGGTACATTTACCCACTTCAGGATGGTGCAATAGAAATTGTCTGTGAATCTCATCAGTCTCTCATTGCGATCTCTTTATAAATTAAGCTTTTCCCTTCGTGATCATGAAAGTTGTCTTCGACAATTTTGTTAGAGAATTGTTGCTTAACCGGATTATTATTTTGCCATTCATTTCTTCTTTTTTTTTTTTTTTTTTTTTTTTTTTAATTCCACGCACACACACAATTGGGGGACTCGAACCATGCCGATCCCTCCGGGTGTCCGCTCTAATACCACTAGACTAGAGAGCTCGGACATTTTGCCATTCATTGATTGGATGTGACTGACTTTGAACAACCAAAAGGAGAGCAAAAATGAAATGTGATTTCTGTGATAACGTAGGTAGAATAATTCCAAGCCATATAATAAAAGTTCTGTTCTCTATCTTCACTAGCTTCTTATCAAACCCAAGAACAATCCAATAAAAGTGGAAGCCTATATAGCACGGAGAGGAAGCCAAAGAGGATTAATGCCGTCAGGGAGGAGATCTTCTGCATGCGTTGGTTGTTCCACCAAGCATCCATGCAGGGCTGGCCCTACGGTACAAGCCTAACAAGACTTTGGACTTGAACAACCTTCTCTACCAGAACAACCCTCTAGCCTTAGTGTGATCCTATAAGAGGTCGGGGGTCACGGACAGGGCCGACCCGGAGGATTGGGTTGTCCCAGACGAAACAAATTTTGGTTGTCCTTACCCAGTCCAAAGATCACTACTTAAAGGCTCTCTCATTTTATTTAGAAGTATTGCACAGAGAAAAAATACACAACATAATGCATCAAAACAGAACAAGATGCTGCTCCATAACAATTAATAATTCAAGAGTATTATGTGTATGTTTGTAGTTGCTTGTTTGAAGTCATCAAAACAATGTACACAAATTGTATACAGGTGATGATGGGTCTGGACCAGAATTAGGGAGCATATAAAATTTTCAAAGAAAAAAAAAAGCATACAAGCAATAAATCTTCTAAGCTGAAGCATTGCAATGTCACTAACAAAAAACAACCACATATACAATTTGCAAAGAACACTACATTTAGAAGAAAATGATCGAACAAATGAGAAAAAACATAAAAGTATATAGATAAATTTTTTTTGATAAAGTCAAGATTACATTGTGCTTTTAACTTGAACTATACCATAAAATCTTGATTACAAAAATAACAACTAAAAAGTAAGTCCGATCATGATAGCTTATAAACTAATACAACCCAGTTCAAAGAAAAATGCTTTTACTTGCATTTTTTGAAGCAAATTCTTCAATCAAGTGATCATACTTAAGCTTCTCTAGTAGCTCATTTTCAATTGAGATCATAGCTAATCCATTTAATATTTCTTGTGACATGGTGGTCCGAAGGTAATTTTTTATCAACTTAATTAACTTAGAAAAGCTCTTTTCCGTCGAAGCAATCGTGACCGGTATAGTCAACAAAATTCGAGGAGCAACCCAAGCATTCCGAAAACCACCATCGTCCCAATAAGACCCTATGAAGTCAAGGATGTCAATTGATTTTCTTACTTCTTTGAGTAATATTGCTTTCAATTCTTTAAGGTCTCCAAATAACGCTTTTCTATTTATATCATAATGTTGGTCGTGTTCCAAAAACCTTTCTAGTTTAGTGCAATGATCCATCAAGTTTTCATGACTAACACTTCTCAACTTTGCATTAAACAAGAATCCAAAGATTTCTTCAAAAAGTTCAAATTGTTCAATCGATCCTTGAGTGATGTAAGAGCTTGATCTATAATGTGGATAAAATAGGTAATTCTAAAATTATCCTCCGGTGTTTGGCTTCCTTCGACACCCGCCTCCATATCCTCATCGAAATGCTTGTTTCTATGAACAACTCTCTTTTTTTGGAAAAGTAGGATCGATACCA
This sequence comes from Iris pallida, assembly GCA_029216955.1. Taxonomy (NCBI): domain Eukaryota; kingdom Viridiplantae; phylum Streptophyta; class Magnoliopsida; order Asparagales; family Iridaceae; genus Iris; species Iris pallida. Next base: position 54,386,932 of record JANAVB010025196.1, read on the forward strand.
ACTTCATTAGCAAGTCCTTTAGCTTCTTTCATCAAGTCTTCAAACCCATCTTCTCTAACCTTTTGAAATAATGTGATGAGCTCCTTTATTCTTGTAATTGTATCCTCCAAATTCATCTCTTCTTGTTGAAGTATTTTGCTAACCCGATTAATTTTATCCAAAATTTTGTACCAAATGCATAAGCTAATCAAGAACTCAAAATCTTCTAAAGCATTTTTGCACAAACCTTTAGCTTCGGCCATCACAACATCCTCTTTAGAACTATTTGCAATTTCAATCAAAGCATCTCTCAATTTCGGTGCTTGATTTGTTATGGCTATAACACTCTTAATATGACTTTTCCAACGAGTTGTCGACAACGGCTTTGGTGTCAACCCCTTCACATATCTTCTAAGAACATCCCATCGTTGCGTTGAACCCGAAAACAAAGTATAAACCTTTTGCACATATGCAAAAAAGTGTCTAGCTTTCACACAAGATTTTGCCATATCACATAGTGCAAGGTTTAAGCTATGACATCCACATGGTACATAAAGTGTCCTAGGATTTATATCAAGTAGCCTCTTTTGTACAACTTGATTTTTCCCCTTCATATTTGCCCCATTATCATAACCTTGACCTCTTATATCATCAATGTTGAGTTTAAGATCAATCAAGGTATCTTCAAGTTGCTTGAAAATTCCAAGGCTCGAAGTGTCATGAACTTTTGTAAACTCAAGAAAGAACTCTTCTATCTTTACTTTACTTCCATCTTGAACATCTACACATCTTATGACAATTGACATTTGTTCTTCATGACTTAGATCTGGAGTGCAATCAAGAATAACGGAGAAGTACTTTGCCTTCTAAATCTTTTAGAGTATTTTTTCTTTGAGCTCATTTGCTAACAAGATTATCAACTCATTTTAAATTTTGTGGCTAAGATAATGGCGTTGAATTTCATTATTGATCACACGTTGCTCTTGCATAATTAGATCAAATTTTGCAACAAATTCTATAATTTGGCAAAAGAGTCCATTGTTCTTCTCGTAGATCTTCTCATTAGTACCACAAAATGGCAAACCATTTCCCGAAAGTGTCTTCACAACCCCAATGATTCGAACTAGTATCATCTTTCAACGAACCTTTTTCTTGTCAATTTGTGCTTGCATTTCTTTGTCAATCATTGTCTTTAGCTATAGTCCCTTTTGTAAGTCAACCCACTTCACAACATTTGTATTGTGTTCCGGATTACCTTCATGATCTCGAAGCTTTGTAGGTAGGTTGTGCCAATCATTAATTCCATTTTCGGCCAAACTAGATATCATCCTTCTATGCTTGAGTAGCTTGCAACAAAAACAAAAGACTTTATTCAACTCATTTGAATAGACAAACCACTTTCTTTCTTGCTTCTTCTCATTTGGTTGATGACTAATGTAATGTTTAGAAGAAAATGACCTCCCATTATTTTTGTCTCTTGGAAACTCATCATTTTCTTTCAAAATCTTAATAGGGCCTCGTTGAACTAAGGGTATCCTCTTGGCATCATTAATTTTTTCCCATAAACCCGGATCGTAATTCACATCAACATCTTTTCGAAGATCAAGCACACTTTCATTCATAGGCTCCACATGACCTTCACCACTAGCTTCTCCATTAGCGTCTTCATTCACAAGAATATCATTCATAGGATTATGATCTTCTTCATTATGCTCCCCGTCACCTTCATTGATAGGCTCTTCAAGGACATCATCGGTACTTTCTTTATTAGATTCTTCAATTAGACTCGTAAGGTTGAGAATTTTGAGCTTTTGCATTAAACAACTTAGAAATTGAGCCCGCTAGTGATTTTGTAATTGCATCTTTACGTTGTTTGACCCTCCTATTGTAAGCTCTAGAATTTTGTTGTCGAAATCTCACTCAGTCGTTATCATCTTCATTTTTTGTCATGGTACTGGTACCTATACAATAATACAAGTCAAGTATAGCATAAATTTATAGGTTTCATTTATAGGTTTCATTAAATTTATAGGTTTCATTAAATTAACCACGTTGGGAATCATTTGATTTTTTTTCATGTTCAGAATTATTTGATTTCTGGTATTACCAACATATATAATTATTAATCAAATCCAATACATCATCCCTGTTCAGAATCTTAAATTTTTTCTTCCCATGACTATGAAACCAAAAATATGGATCTGACTTTTCAACAAACAAAGTAGATAGGTGGAGAAATAAAATAAGCAATGGAGAAATTAGAGGGAGATGAGAGAAGAATAGCTAGAAATTAAAGGGAGATGAGAGGATTGGGATGACAGCAAGCAAAAAACGTACACAATTTTTTTTCTCAGCAGCCGCTCGGCTCAATGCATATGTGGCAGCAGTAGAAGCAGCAATTATTTTTTTGTTTGGCAGGTGGGAGTAAATGTTGCCCTATGATTAGGGGTTGCCCAAGCCCACTAGCTTGTTGGGCTTGCCCTTGGGCCGACCCTGGTCACAGATGACACTCAGGACCGGCCCAAAGTAAAGGTCAAGGGACAACTAAAATTAGTTCCGGATAGAACAACCCAAACCCCCGGGCCGGCCCTGTATGCATGGGCGTATGGATCGAGGTCGGCTGCAATGTAGGTACGCAGCAAGAGTGTAGATTTTAAAGGTGGTAAAGATTATAACTAGCAGGAGGAATTCTGGACTAGATGCCTGTGTACAATATTCGAGAATATTTCAGTAATTTTACATCTGCAGTCATAATAAGGTTCTTCGTATACTTTTCTGTTGAATTTGAAGTTGTTGTATATATATTTATCATTACACGACTTATAATATTTGTCACTTGTATCTAATGTTTTATCCTACATATGCTTAAAATTTGGGTGGGATCTCCTTACTTCCATTCTTTTATCTCAAATTATTACTTTTACCTAAGCTTATTACGAGAATTAGTGAGTTGAATCTAGGCTTCAAAATTAATTCAAAAGGAATACTTGAACCGAGTTGTCACGCCCAAAAATGTTGTGCTCCGTCCGAGGCAAAGTTGTATAGCCTTCTATGGACCAAGGTTAGGCAGAAAGCTTCCAGAATGTTCAAGAAGATGGTGGAACTTTCCAGAAAGCACCAAAATCTTCCAGAGGATCCGAGAATCATCCAGAAGACTCCAGACCCTTCTAGATGTGTCATGATCTTTCTGGATGTACTAGAAGCTTTGTTTGTTCTTATTTGGCAGAGAATAATCCATGTAATATGTCAATTCCAGAAGATTTCATGTAAGCCCTATGGGCACTATAAATAAGGGTATGCCTCATTTGATCCTCACCACCAGAAATTTGTAAGCATTCTCCAAGTAATAGAAGAATTTCTTATGGGTCCCACTTGCTCCACTATTCTCTTAATTTCCATAGCGTTATAGCTAAGTGGATTTGGGAAGGCTTGCACGAGTCTTCGAGAAGGAAGATAGTGCACCGCATGCGACAAATTGTAGGCAAAAATACTAAGTCCATGACAATTGATATCAGAGCAAAGGTCGATCGTCCTATGTTTTTGTCCGACGTTATCCACGACGAGCAACCCGTATCGCCTAAGGAGAAGGTGATATCCGGGAGGAAGGGAAAGAGCAAGGAGTCGTCGATGGAACGTGCCCTTGGCGAGTTGTCGTTCCTTACGGAGATGTTGGAGAAAGGCGTGACGGATATCGAGCTTCAAGTAGAGCAAAACCAGACGGCTCACGAGGAGTTCGCCCATGGGTTAGAGATGGATGTCACCCATGCTATAGCGCTATTTTGCGAGCAACTCCATGAGATGCAAGCCGAGTTCGAGAAGGAACGAAAGGCTACCAAGACGAGATTGTCGAACTGTGCATGGAGCTACAAACCAAGCCGATGATCCTCGAGAAAGCCATTGCTGATTGTGCGACTCCGAGGAGGGAGCAACCCAGAAAGTAAAGTATCCAGAACCCAAGTCCTTTAACGGCATGCAAGACGCGAAGGATGTAGATAACTTCATTTGGAACATCGAGCGGTACCTGAAGATGGTTCACATCGAGGATGAGACCGATAAGGTAAATACGGAGTCTTTTTATTTTTTTGATGATGCTATACTGTGGTGGTACCGCAGGTGCATCAAGAAAGAGAAGGGACTTTGTTCGATCAAAACTTGGGAAGATCTCAAGAAGGAGATCTAGTCCCAATTCTATCCAAAAATGTGGAGTATGTGGCGAGACGGAGCTTGTGACAACTCAAGCACACCGGATCCATCAAAGAGTATGTGGCAGAGTTCACCAGCCTGATGCTTGCCATTTTGAGTATAGGCGACCGTAGGCAGCACAAGAGTTGCAAACGCAATGCGTATCAGATATAAACACGGTCGTTGTAACGCCCGATAAAATGATGGAGTATCGACGGAGCGATACCTCCAAGCCCAAGGCAAAGACCACCACCAAGTTCAATGGTGGGGGACACCAGAAGAACAACGAAAAGGGATTCCCGTCGAAGGACAAGCAGCCTACGAAGCCTCCGACAGAGCAAAAAATTGAGTGCTTCTTGTGCAGAGGGAAACACTTCGCATGCGACTGCAACAACAAGGACAAGAGGGTGAACGCAGTCCAAGGCGAGGAGAAAGAGGATGAGGAGCCTAGGATGGGGGCTCACATGGGCGCCCAGTAATGCTTTAAAGAGCAAGGAGGTCGTGGCCAAAGCCCCGAGTCGAGAGCTGATATTTATGGACGTAAAGATCAACGACCACAATACGAGGGCGATGGTCGACACAAGGGCAACCCGTAATTCATCTCGAACGCGGTGGTCCAACGCTTGGGTCTGGTTCTAGAGAAAGACTCGAGCAGGATAAAGGTGATCAACTCAGAGGCGAGCCTTTTGCATGGGGTAGCAAAAGGTGGTCAAGATCTAAGTGGAAGACCGGATGAGTGTCACTAGTCTCATGGCCGCACCACTGGACAACTTAAACATGATCCTCGAGATGGACTTCCTCAAATCGACAAAGGCGGTTCGAATGTCTCATTTGGGAGTCGTCAGGATCATGGAGGATAGCTCCCCGTACATGGTGACTGTTGCACAAGGCGAGCTTGCGAAGGGGAAGGCTCTCTTTGCCATACAACTCATTAAGGGGATGCGACATGGAGAGATGACCTACCTCACTGTGCTCAAGACGGATGAGGCCCCTATGAAAGATGATCTTTCGTCTGAGATCGATGACGTCCTTGTGGAGTTCGGGGACGTCATACCAAAGGAGTTGCCAAGGAGGCTACCTCCGTGGAGAAAGGTAGACCACGCCATCGAGTTAGAGCCGGGCACGAAGCCACCCGCCATAGCTCCATACCGCATGGCCCCTCCCAAGCTCGACGAGTTGAAAAGGCAACTAAAAGTGCTGCTGGACGTAGGTTTCATCAGACCGTCGAAGGCCCCGTACGGTGCACTAGTGCTATTCCAGAAAAAAAAGGATAGAAGCTTTCGTTTGTGTATTGACTATCATGAACTAAACAAGGCGACCGTCATGAACAAATATCCCATCCAGTTGGTGGCACACTTGTTCAACCAACTGGGAGGCGTGCGATACTTCTCCATTCTTGATCTGAGCTTGGGATACTATCAAGTTTGGATTGTGGAAAGGGACGAGGCAAAAAAAATATGTGCCATGAGGTATGACGCATATAAATTTCTGGTTATGTCTTTTTGTCTAACAAATGATCCTACTGTAATATATACTTTTGCTGCTGTGATGTGTTCCTATTTGAAGAATAGGGATTGTGAACCGTCTTTGCCTTGTACAAGTACAATACCAGACTTGTATGGCATCACGCCCAAGCGAGGACGATCGATTCCAAGAGTGATGCTGAAATGAATATTGAATTGATCGAGTGTGCAATACCAGACTTGAGATGACCAAATGTGCTAAAATGAATATTGAATTGAAGCTGAATGAGTAACTTATTGTGACCAAGTAAATTTAGTAAGATGAGTTGTTCTCTTAAGTTTCGAAGACGAAATTTTTTCTGAGTGGTATATTATGTAATGTCCCGCTCCATGCTAGAAATTTGGTTGGCTTATTGGATGCGATTAGAATATTAGACCGTGACTTGGGTTAGAAATCAGGAGAATTGAGACTGATGCAGTCTCTCTTAGCTAGCTAGATGGAATGGGTATTAGAACGTGGCTCGCTGGTGGAGCTACGCTTGGTGGGAACATGTGCGATTGGAACAGTGAGACTCACTATACTAGGCAAGTAGAACTGTCCTTCTTCCTCCTTATTCCTGTATGCTTAATAAATGGAATAAGGTGATGCTATGAATATGTCCCTAATGTCTCTTACCTTGAATGTTTAATAATTGTGATGCGATGCTTTAGTTGCTAAATCGATAGAGATGTATATGCTGGAAATCGTTGAAATAAATAAGACATGAATATTGAACTGCTGAACGAATAACACTCGAACTGCTAATGTAACTTGATGCCCGAGAATGAATTGATAATGTGTCTCTTATGCTTAATGTTTATGAAATGAATGAATCACTTGAATAATGAGATGCTGCGTGAATGATACATGGGAAATGAATTGAATATGCTAATGTTCCTATGAAATGAATGAAATACTACAGGTCCCTTTGAAATGAATGAATATTGTTTGTTCCTCCTTAGAAGGAACGTAATGAGAAATGTTGCAATGTAGCAATGAATGAGAAATGTTGCAATGAAGCAATGAATGAAAAATGATGAGACCTAGGATCGTCGAGATCACCAAGTGGAACGATAAAAATATTAGAATTGATAAGTCGTACTTGAAAATGACATGAATGAGTTGAATGATGCAATATTTTCCTTTACTTATCTCAATATTTTACCATGCATTTTTACGTTCAAGATCGAGTTGGACACGTATTTGCATGATCAGAGATAAACTTGTATACAAGGGGTGACTACTTCCTCGGACGGTACCTCGAGACGTTAGGGGATCGATCCGACCATAGGGGAAGTGTAAACGTACTTTAAGGGTACGTGGTATCGGGACATTCCTTTCGGGCTCGCAACCTGGTGGAATGGCACGCCGATTTCCTTCGAAGTCCTATATGACAACGTTTGAAAATGGTACACTAACACCAAAGATCATGTTGTAAGGATGCACGCTAATGAATATTTTGTGCAGGCAGAGTAAGTGTAATAGCTAACCTGTATTTGATGCAGGTACGAGGGAGTTGGCTATCGGTAAGAAATCACTTAAATGTGATATACTCAATATATGTGTTGGTTTAACTTGTGTGCTTAATGTGCCAAATAAATAATGTTGTGTGTAGCATTTCAATATGAGAACCTGCTTAACATATTAAATTCAGTATGCTAAAAAGATGCCTTGCTATAAACATTGCTCAAACATAATATACATGCTAAGTGATGCTTGAAGTGAGAATTGTCATAACATGTTTAAGATGTTATGTTAACGATGCCTCAATGATGTCTTTGCATGATAACACCAAGAATGCTATAATGATACGTCCACATGAATATTGCTAAGAATATGCTTACGTGCTTCACTATGAATATTGCCCATGAACTGTAAACTGATGCTAGGTCCCAAATAGAAAGATCATTCTAATAAATATTTGCTTAAATGGTTACCTAAATATTGGTTTAGGCGAGTGGGTTGGATTCTGCTCGCCAGTACATAGATGATGTGCTCACCCACGTTGTTTCGTGGGCAGGTGCTCGTGCTTGAGATATTCTGTACACGAAGATTGGATTGATCGGTCCTACGGCATCGAAGATTTGTTAGGCATGCAGAAGCTCTCCTTACACAAGATGATGTCTTCTGCTTATAAAGGGCATAATGTATGGAGCATCGAATTTTAGTTAGAACAGTGAGTTGTAAGCCAAGTCGGTATCGAGTTGTAATTCAATGTATTGAGTTTCAAATGTAAGCTTTACAGCATTTGTTTAGTTGGCTGTCAATGTAAAGAGAGATGTGTTGTAAGCATTGTATTTTAAAAAAAGTTTTGTACTCTTCTTCAATTATCAATAAATATAATTCAGTTTATATATTTCTGTGGGACTATAAGTTATTCTCTTATCTTTGCTACTGAAAGAAAATAATGTATTCTATTCGATAAAAAAGATTGTCCTCATTAACTTAAATTTGTATACTTCTGCCGCTGTAATGTGTTCCTATTTGAAGAATAGCGATTATGAACCGTCTTTGCCTTGTACAAGTGCAATACCAAACTTGTACGGCATCACGCCCAAGCGAGGACGATCTATTCCAAGAGATAAATTTGTGATTAAATGACTCTACGGAATCGGGGCGTAACAAATTGGTATCAGAGCACGGCTTTACGTCATTGGTCTTTTCTTTGATTCGTTTCAAATCAAAGTTGCATCGACGATTAAATAAAGTTGCTTCCACGATTAAATCAAAGATTGCTTCCGTGATTATGCTATTGTTGTTCGATAATTATCCTATGTTGTTTGTGTCTGAAAGTTCATTGACCCTCTTGGCTGCCCACTGGATTTTCCATACAATATGATGCCCCTGAATGAATGATTGTTGTTGGTTTGGACACAAATAACCCAACAATGACTCGATGCCATAGTATGCTATATTATGAATGATGTTTGGAATGTGGGAATAGAGAAAAGTTTCCATGTGCGCTGTAACATGTTGAGAATTGCATGTCATGTTGGAAAAGAATCATGAATGAGATAATTGATTGATGAGTTCAACGAGATTATTGAGTTGACTCATGTGTAGTAGCCTTGTGACTTGAGACCTTAAGATGTTGGCTTTGAGTTGTGATCAATTAGATCACGAATGTCCGACATAGACTTGAGTTGGTATTGTTTGAGGATGGCTTCGTTTCTGAGTGGTATATTGCCTCTACCACCTCAGAACGAGATGTATGTTGACCTTTTTCTATAGGATAGCAAGGAGACTATCTGTGGGTACTGGATAGTGCCGAGACATAGCTGGGAGTCATGTATTGTTGTTAGATTACTCAAGTGTCCCTTCACGGTGATGTTAGGCTGGGTAGCAGGATTCTAGAAATTGTAACGGGTGGCTTGGTTAGAAATTGTTTATTTGAGTGATGACTCAGACTAGTAAGATAGTTAGTATGCTATAGGAAAATGGATTTGGCTAAGAGAATGTTGTGGCTTAGAACATCTAAATGTTGACTTCATTTGGTTGGATGCAAATTATATGTGGCTAATACAAAGTTGGTTGCTAAGCTAAAAGTTTTAGAAATATTGTCGGTGACCCAAAGGAATTTTAGAAATCTGTGCTTTGATCCTAAGGTCTAATAAATTTTAATCCATCTTGATCACCAAAGGATAGTCGTTGCATATGTACATGTATGCTGAGGAATTGAATTGTACTATAAAAGTAACAAGCAGCAACCCTGAATATTTGTGTTGCATAGAGAATGGTTAATTGATACAAGAATTGTCGGATGGAATGGAATGAACTACTCGACCCTTGCGGTAGGAGATTTAAGAATTCCTGTAAGATAGTTTGATGACTGATGAAATGAATGGGACTGAGAAATTACAAATATGTTAGATAATATCGGTATATATGACTGTTGGTTGGGGTATAGTTTGCTGGCTTATGACTTAGTGGTTTGACCTTGTCATACAAACCGAATAGTATGATTCCATAGTTATGTTAAGACTATCGGAATCGATGACCCTTGAATAGTTAGCCTTGGCTTATGGGTTCGTGTGGGTACATAGGAATTTGAATAGAAATTGAATCATTAGAAAATTTTACTTGATGGATTATTAGAACGATGAGAATCGTGTGTCGTGTTGGGATTGATCGTAATGTTGATAGATCGATCTTAGTCGATCGTTGGATAAGTCTAGAATGTGCCTTTGTGGGAATTATTTCCTTGAGGAAGATCCTGGATAGATAGACTTGACCCTAGCGACCGTGGGACACATAAACAATTGTCGGCATAGTCGACAATGGCGAGTAGTTGTTCAGACGGAGTTGAATCACATAGGTTTGGGTAGAGTTGCCTCGAATAATTGGTTACATGTTGGCCTGAGAATAAGAAACTAACGTGATCCCTAGTAGCCGTCCACTCTAGGGAAGTCACATGATTGATTAGGTTTAGCTATCAGTATAGCTAACCTTAGAGACTTAACCGAATAATAGATGACCGTTGGCGACCCATAGGATGACCTGGTGGCATTAAACGAGAGATGGTGGTGATAAGTATTGACCTAAGGAGATGTATGCTCCAGCTTGTGCCTTAGAGATGTTTGACCTTTTTTAAGTTATATGTCGGCCATAAGTGGGAAGTGCAATCGTAGGATAAGATTTGAGTGGCACATGTCGAGCAGAGAGTTGTTCCATAAAATGGAATTGACTGCTCATAACGAGAATGTTTGATCAGTATCTAGTCGGGTAGCTGGATTAACCTTGACTGTTGCATAGATTTATAACCTGACTCGGGTAATCGATAGTGGGTGACGTCGGATTGTATCTTTTAGCACAGATGAATTGCCCTCGGTGAGAAATATTGTTGGATTTGGGAAGGAATATGATTGCTTGTTGTGAACTATTGATATGATTGGCTCTAAGTTAGACCCTTGACCGAATGTTAGAAATATTATGCTTGGATAGAGAGCTTATCTGAGTTGTCCATGATGTTGAGTGTTGTGGCTAGAAAGATAGCGATTATGGCAAAATAATAAGTCAATTGAAAGGATGCTAAGTTAGATTCGGGGAAAAGAGTTACAATCATAGCTTGTCGAATCGCATTAACATGGAAGTTGGCTGAAGTACATATATTTTTGGGATGCCTAAAGTATGTGTACGAATCTAACTGAAGTGATAGCTGCGACAAAGATAACATTGTAGAGGGAGCTTATTGAATCGCACTAGCACGAACTTTGGATAAAATACATGTATTTTGGGGACGCCTAAGATATGTGTATAAATCTAAATGAAGTGGTAGGCTGCGACGAAGATAACAATGTTGAAAGAATATTGGTGAATCAATAAGAAGTTACAAGTATTTTGGAAAAGAGAAAGATGGATTGAATCATTGATGGTTTAAGTGGTATAATAAGATAGTGATTTTAGGATGACCGAGTGTGCTGAAATGAATATTGAATTGAAGCTGAATGAGTAACTTATTGTGACTAAGTAAATTTAGTAAGATGAGTTATTCTCTTAAGTTTCAAAGACGAAACTTTTTCTGAGTGGTATATTATGTAATGCCCCGCTCCACACTAGACATTTGGTTGGCTTGTTGGATGCGATCAGAATGTTGGACCGTGACTTGGGTTAGAAATCAGGAGAATTGAGACTGATGCAGTCTCTCTTAGCTGGCTAGACGGAATGGGTATTGGAACGTGGCTCGCTGGTGGAGCTACGCTTAGTGGGAAAATGTGCGATTGGAACAGTGAGACTCACTATACTAGGCAAGTAGAACTGTCCTCCTTCCTCTTTATTCCTTCATGCTGAATAAATGGAATAACGTGATGCTATGAATATGTCCCTAATGTCTCTTACCTTGACTGTTGAATAATTGTGATGCGATGCTTTAGTTGCTAAATCGATAGAGATGCATATGCTAGAAATCTTTGAAATGAATAAGACATGAATATTGAACTGCTAAATGAATAACACTCGAACTGCTAATGTAACTTAATAACTGAGAATGAATTGATAATGTGTATCTTATGCTTAATGTTGATGAACTAAATGAATCACTTGAATAATGAGATGCTGCGTGAATGATACATGAGAAATGAATTAAATATGCTAATGTTCCTATGAAATGAATGAAATGCTACATGTCCCTTTGAAATGAATGAATGTTGTTTGTTCCTCCTTAGAAGAAACATAATGAGAAACGTTGTAATATAGCAATGAATGAGAAATGTTGCAATGAAGCAATGAATAAGAAATGATGAGGCATGGGATCGTCGAGATCACCAAGCAGAACGATGAAAATGTTGGAATTGATAAGTCATTCAAAATGACGTGAATGAGTTGAATGATGCACTATTTTCCTTTACTTATCTCAATATTTTACTATGTGCTTTTATGTTCACGATCGAGTTGGACACGTATTCACATGATCAGAGATAAACTTGTATACAAGGGGTGACTGCTTCCTCGGACGGTACCCTGGGACGTTAGGGGACCGATCCGACCATGGGGGAAGTATAAACGTACTTTAAAGGTACATGGTATCGGGACATTCCATTCGGGATCACAACCTGGTGGAATGGCACGCTGATTACCTTCGAAGTCCTATATGGCAACGTCTGAAAATGGTGCACTAACACCAATGATCATGTTGTAAGAATGCACGCTAATGAATATTTTATGCAGGCAGAGTAAGTGTAACAGTTAACCTGTATTTGATACAGTTACGAGGGAGTTGGCTGTCGATAAGAAATCACTTAAATAAGATATACTCAATATATGTGTTGGTTTAACTTGCGTGCTTAATGTGCCAAATAAATGATGGTGTGTGTAGCCTTTCAATATGAGAACCTGCTTAACATGTTAAATTCAGTATGCTACAAAGATGCCTTGCTATAAACATTGTTCAAACATAACATACATGCTAAGTGATGCTTGAAGTGAGAATTGTCATAACATGTTTAAGATGTTATGTTAACGATGCCTCAATGATGTCTTTACATGATAACACCAAGAATGCTATAATGATCCGTCCACATGAATATTGCTAAGAATATGCTTACATGCTTCACTATAAATATTGACCATGAATTGTAAACTGATGCTAGGTCCCAATAGAAAGATCATTCTAATAAATATTTGCTTAAATGGATACTTAAATGTTCGTTTAGGCGAGTGGGTTGGATTCTGCTCGTCAGTACATAGATGATGTGCTGGCCCATATTTTTTCGTGGGCAGGTGCTTGTGCTTGAGATATTCTGTACACGAAGATTGGATTGATCGGTTCCGTGGCATCGAAGATTTGTTGGGCATGCAGAAGCTCTCCTTGCACAAGATGATGTCTTTTGTTTATAAAGGGCATAATGTATGGAGCATCGGATATTAGTTGGAACTGTGAGTTATAAGCCAAGTCGGTAGTGAGTTGTAATTCAATGTATTGAGTTTCAAATGTAAGCTTTACAGCATTTGTTCAGTTGGTTATCAATGTAAAGAGAGATGTGTTGTAAGCATTATATTTTAATACAAGTTTTGTACTCTTCTTCAATTATCAATAAAGAGAATTCAGTTTATATATTTTTGTGCGACTCCAAGTTATTCTCTTATCTTCGCTGCTGAAAGAAAATGATGTATTCTATTCGATAAGAAAGATTGTCCTCATTAACTTAAATTTGTATACTTCCGTCGCTGTGATGTGTTTCTATTTGAAGAATAGCGATTGTGAACCGTCTTTGCCTTATACAAGTACAATACCAGACTTGTACGGCATCACACCCAAGCGAGGACGATCGATTACTGTCACTACTATATTTTAGCTTGAGGGTATTTTGGTCATTTGGTGAATTTTTGAATTTATTTTGATTTATTAAATTAGCGATTTCTATTTTTGACTTTGACTAGTTGAGACTTTGTAGACTAACCTAGAAGCTAACCCTAGCTATGGTAACTTAGTTAGCATGGTAAGACCCTAGTCTAACTTAAGTCAGCCTCATTTTTGTCATTTAGAAACTAGTTTGAAATAGGAGAAATAATGATAGGTGTAATGACTTATGACTTAAGGATTTAATTCCAAGACTTATGAAACTTAGCCCATAGGCCCATTAGTGAAACCCTAACCCTAACCAAGCCCTAAGTGGCCGGCCAACCTAGGAATCCCCCTATTTATAATCTCCTTTCCTTGTTCTTGCCTCTTTTGTGCTCAACCAACTTCTTGAAAGGAAAGGTAAATCCCCATCATCCCAAATTCATATTAATTCTATTTTAAATCCTTTTTGATCCAAATCTTTTGCAATAGTTTCTAATCACCCTCTATTTGATGTTCATGGAGAGTGATTTCAGTTTTTGAACAATTTGGAGGATTTGGCTAGCAACGTAAACCATTTGATTTAGGGCTTTTTCTTGATCATTGCAACCTATAGGTAAACCCTTCAAATTCTATTTTAATTCTATTTTCTTTGCATAGTAGCCTAGATCTAGGTGGCCCCTAGCTGTAGTGAAGCTTTGGTGTCTATTGCATTTGATTTTGTGTCCATATCGGATACGTATCATAGCTAGTGTACAAGTGTTTGATGAAATGCCACACCCAATATTTTGTGCTATTTTTGGAAATATTTTTGAATGGAATTATAGATCGAGGGTTTGTCTTTGATTTCGTATCCTTTGTTTGTGATTTCTGTGTCGTGTCGTGTCAGTACAAGGACACGAACATACTGTTACAGTATGTGCGCACTGTCCTGCTACTTGGGGCCTCGTGCTCACTGCACAGGGCACGTAACAGCCTGAGATTTGGCGTCGAGGAGGGGGCAATGACTGACATGTCAACCCCCAAGCCTCGTGTCGAGTGGTTGTATGTCGGACACGGTATTGGGCCTGCACTGGCCACTGCCTACAGCGTGCACGTGACACAGGCACCTCTGACACGGGTCTCATGTCTTATCCTGGAGTCTCTGTAACGACCATAGTTTGTATTACGTATTTTAGAATACGTGTATGTATTTTGATTCATGGCATGTCTCATTGCATGGTTTATCTTGGCATTCATTTGCTTGGTTCGGTTCGGTTTGCTTGATTCGGCTTGGTTCGGTTTTATTGCATGTGGACCAACCCCTACCTACCACCATCCCCTTCATTTATTAATCCTAACAACCTATTCTCTCTCTTCATTCACTTCTTTATTTACTCTTCTCTTTTCTCTATTAACTCTCTCCACCGACCAGAGAGATGCTTAGGCAGATGCAACTTGCTTCATGGAGGAACTCAGATTTTGTTGTTCCATTGTCTTCCTCATGACATTCTAAGTCACTTTAGTATTTAGCATTTTCGAATTCCATGGCCCTTTTCATGTAGATCTAAGTTTTAGCATTTTTGATCTTCATGGTTTTGATCTTCCAAAACTTGGTTGTTTCCGAAATGGAGAGTTCCATGTAGTAGGGATTTCGATTTTACGCAAGTTTGGCTCTGGAATGGTTGGATTTCATCGAGACTTGACCGAGATGGGGCTTGCTTGAGTTTGTGAGCTTTTACGCCTGCTTGTCTTGGCCATGGGAAGAAGATGAAGTTTTTACGCACACGTTCTAACGTGTTAGCGTAGTTCGTGAGCTTTTACGCTCACGTTTTACGTGCCAGCGTATCATTTAACCCCCCTTTACGTACTCATTTTTACGTGTCCTCGTAATATTCCCTTTTTACGCACACGTATTTGCGTGCCAGCGTACTCCGTTCTATGCCGAGTTTATCCGAGTTTTACGCTCGGGGCCTTCCCGCTCGCGTGAAATCGTGCTCGCGTAAAGCTCTGGCTCAAGCAGACTCTCGCGTGCGTAAACTCTTGCTCGAGTGTTTCCTCGCGTAGAGCTTGCTCGCGTAGAGTTTCACTCGCATAGAGCCTCGCTTGTCTACGGCTTGCTAGCGTAAAGCCCTGGCTCGCGTAAAACCCCACACGCATGCACCCTTGCTTGCGTAGAGCTATCTCACCTTGCTCTTGCTAGCGCAAGCCAACTTTACGCTTGAGGCCCCTTGGCCTAGCGTAGAGGTACACACGTAGAGACCTTGAGTCCTTATGGCGTACACCTTTACCCTTTTATATCCTTACTTCTTTTATATATAACTTGATAATCACAAATTATTTAATATGTTTGAAATGATAAAAGTACACGGCATGGTATGAAGTAAAATCATGGCATGACAAGACACGACAAGCAAGCATGATGGGAACTATTGAACGCTATTGCGACGGCTAGCATGACATGACAAGAATGACATGACAAAAATAAATGGCCTGGACACCGTGGACGATTGTGTTTGTACAAGTGAACTAGTATGGTCTTGCATCATGTCTAGGGCAGGGACCCCTGAGTACCACGGTCAGGGGTACCTACTTAAACTGATTAAGGCTAATAACTAGAATAATCCAGTAGTCATAAAGAGATTTCCCAGCTACAGGCAATCCCGTTATCTGGGTGCCCCTTCATAGGATCTGTAGCCTGTCGTCGAGTAGGGCACATTTTCAGCACACTGTTATGTGTTGCACCCTTCAAACTACTTAAGGGTACATGCATTTCTTGGACGATGTACCCACAAGAATTCAATCCCCTAATTGCGTCTGGATAACCTGGATGGTCTGCAGGGCTTGTGGCTATTGGAAAAATCTTATTGCATCTTGCTAGTAACTAGGCCTGTGATAACCCTAGTTAATTAAAGTATCAAGCTGTACTTGTTGTTTGGCCGTAAATGTTGAATGGAGTCTAAGTCTTGCCCTGTTCCGGTACCTGGTTACTTCAATAACATGATTATTTATGCTTACCTTAACAATAATGATCAGGGGCCAAGTTCTGTTCAAGCGAAGGGTTACAACCCTGGTCCTTGTTTGGTTTAAGGGTTGTAACCTGGATCCCGGAGCAGTACTGTGTCCTCTCTTCGTTTATTATCTTATTGCACCCCACGTCATGCTCGTCATGTTTTACTTTACTAATAAGAATTTGAGACTAGTTTCTATTCAGGTGAAGGGTTACAACCCCGGTCCTTGTTTGGTTTAAGGGTTGCGACCTGGCTACCTGAATGGTTTCCTCGTACTCAATATTCGGTTGTTGTCACTGTTATTATCAGATTCTTATATAATTATCTTTAATATCCATTTATTATATGCTGGTTCTAGTTTCTAAGTAAAGCCTCCTTTGTGGCACTTGCTCTTTCTGGGGTTTGACCCAGCTGGTTATGTATGGCCAGATATCGGAGCAGCTCCAAAGGATCTACCTATCTTCCAGCCAGATGGTGACCACCAGGCGTAACCCTGGCAACGAGTGGGTTCCTTTTTGTTCTCCCACTTTATTGTATAAATATTCTTTTGAGGCATTTAGCCGGCGAGCACGTGTTAGCTCGTATTGCACCTTTACTTACTGCCTGTCTACGGGCTGTAACATGATTGACAAATCCTAGGGTTGATCATGTATGACTGAAACTCTTGCTAGTCTTGACATTTTGTACGACTACCTTTATGATCATCTAAATATGTAATGTATGGGATGCCTTACTATTGTATATTTGGTGCTCTGACATCTTGCAACTGTTATTACTTGCTTGAGATTAAGACAATAGGCTTGTTCATGACCTTAAGAGACTAATGGCTTGTAGTTAAACCCTCATGTATCTAGACAGCCATGACCATATAGCGAGGTGGGTTGCACTTCAATATACGTAGCTGGCTATGTAAGCCCCCGCTCTCCAGTATTCTGGTTCTGGGGCGTTACATGGTTTAAGTGGTGGCCCATGCAGGTCTTGTAAATCAAGATATGTGAGGGTTTACCGAATAGAAGTTTCAATCAGTACTCATCCTTGATCTCTGCTCGTATCCTCTAAATCCCTGAATTCTTGACCTGATCACATGCGTGTATCTTTGATCTATCCTGGTCCTTTCTTATTGTTTTCTTTGTCGTCTTCTTTAGCGGCATTGTTCCTGGTTCTATCGATCGGCAAGGCGGAGCACCTCACGTGGACCAGCAGTAACCTGGAGATCAAGCCCAGCATTCAGGAGTAGCCTCCAGAGTCATACCTACTGGGGGTCAAGAGCCACCAGTTCAGCCCGTCCAGCCTGCAGAGTCTGATGATAGCACCATGGTAGGTCTCATCTGGACATTGTTAGCTTCTCAAGATCGTAGAGGCGATGCATTGCACCAGGCAGTGATAGATGCTCTGACCAGAGGAGGTCATCAAGGTAACAGTGCGGCCAACAGCTTCAAGCGCTTGAACCCTCCCTTATTCGACGGCAGTGAAGATGCTATTGCCGCAGATGCTTGGCTGCAGGATACTGAGGTTATTCTAGAAGCAGCCAGGACTCCTGAAGACGAAAAGGTGGTGGTAGTACGCCTGCAGTTATTGGATCTTGCCCGCAGCTGGTGGGCGGCACAGGCCATTGGATTAGTGGCACCTATTGCCTGGACAGTGTTTCGTGAGGGATTCCAGACCAAGTACTTTGATGTTATAGCTCGGTACGACCTCCAGACGAGGTTCACCAATCTGAAGCAGATGGGCAGGACGGTCGACGGGTATACGGTCGAGTTTTCGAGACTTAGTCGGTTTGCTCCCACCTTAGTAGCAACCAAGTTCTACAGAGCCCAGCGATTCCAGCAAGGGCTCCACCTAGAGATTATATTGGCAGTGGAGCAGTTTGAGCATCAGACTTTTGACGCGGTATTGAGAGCAGCCAGGAGGCACGAGTATACCTCCCAGAGGATCGTGGACAGGACCGGGGGTCGGAAGCGATCCTACAGCCAGATGAATCAGTCTTCAGCACCAGCCCCGACAGCTAGGGTTTTGACCATTGGAGCTCCGAGGCGAGCGGCCTCAGTAACGTCGGTTCAACATTCAGCCTCGATGAACCCTCAGTAGAAGAAGCCGAAGCACTCTTCCGTAGTGGGATGTTCACACTGTGGGAAGGCAGGACATGTGGTATCAGAGTGTCGCAGAGCACAGGATTTGTGCCTGGTTTATGGTGCCCTAGACCACAGGGTTGGGAACTGCCCGAATAGGGGGAGATCATCTTTATCAACCTTCTCTAGTCCCTCGGTTAGGGGACCAGTTGTAGTATCAGTCCAGCAGCAGCAGCAGCAGTACCCATTTTCGAGGCCCTTGCCGCCTGGCCCGGGCATTCCAACAGCAGAGACCGTAGCAGTTTGTCCAAGTCCAAGCTCAGACCCAGAATCGCCCGAGAGATTTTCAGCAGAGGGAACCCGCACCCAGAGGACATGGTCAAGTGCTGGCTTTGACCATGGGAGAAGAAAGATTGGCACCAGGTGAGGTAGTGGCAGGTTCTATTCTCATCAACTCCTTCCCAGCATCAGCGTTATTTGATTCTGATGCATCTCATTCATTTATGTCTGCAAGATTCATGACACGGATAGGACTGGAGCCCGAGTCATTATTAGTAAGGCTCAATATACATACTAGTAACGGTCTTGTGGGAGTAGATAGAGTATTTTCCTCGTGTCGGATCGTAGTTAGCGGTAGAGAATTCCCTGCTAGATTGATAGAGTTCCCGATGGCCGATTATGATGTGGTCTTAGGGATGGATTGGTTGAGAGACCAGTATGTTTGGATAGACTGCCATATTGGCAGGATTGTTTTTAGCATTCCAGGCAAGCCAGAGTTTTCCTTTTCCCGAGGCGAAGTTGAACCTTCTCCTCCGGTATTGCGGAAGGCAGTAGCAATAGTGCAGTTATCCCGGATAGTCGATGAGTTTCCAGATGTTTTCCCAGAAGAGCTTCTAGAAATGCCACCAGAGCAAGAGATCGAGTTTACTATCGACTTGATCCCAGGGACAGCCCCAGTGTCAGAGAGAGTCTACACGATAGCGCCGTCAGAGTTAGAGATATTACACAAGATGATTGAAGAACTGAGAACCAATGGATTCATTCGTGCTAGTGGATCGCCTTGGGGAGCCCCGATGCTTCTTATGAAAAAGAAGGATGGTACGTCCAGTTTATGTATAGATTATCGTACCTTGAACTCAGTAACAATCAAGAACAGATACCCTCTCCCGACGATAGATGACTTATTTGATCAACTCAAGGGGGCAACAGTATTTTCGAAGATCGACTTGCGGTCAGGATACCATCAGATCAGAGTCAGAGAGCAGGACATCCCGAAGACAGCTTTCAGATCTAGATATAGGCATTGGGAGTTCCTTGTTATGCCTTTTGGAGCAACCAATGTGCCGGCCGTATTCATGGACCTCATGAATCATATTTTCATGCCATACTTGGATCAGTTCATGATTGTGTTCATAGATGACATCCTGGTCTACAGCAAGAATGAAGCGGAGCATGAGCAGTATCTCAGAGTTGTCCTCCAGATTCTCAAAGAGCACCAGTTGTATGCCAAGTTTAGTAAATGCGAGTTCTGGCTCGATCGCATTTCGTACTTGGGTCATATCTTCACCAGAGGAGGAGTAGAAGTGGATCCCCAGAAGATCGTGGCTATCGAGACATGTCCAGTACCTAGCACAGTTGCAGAGGTTCGTAGTTTTCTTGGATTGGCTGGCTACTACCGGCGATTTGTTTCAGACATTGCTCGGATTTCAGTGCCATTGATCCAGTTGACCCGCAAGGATGTGCAATTTGCTTGGACATCAGAGTGTCAGAATTCTTTTGAAAAGTTGAAGCAAGGATGACGGCACCCATTCTCACACTTCCGAATGGGATCGGAGGGTTTTCAGTATATTGTGATGCTTCAGATAGAGGTTTAGGATGTATTTTGATGCAACATGGAAAGGTAATTGCTTATGCGTCACGCCAACTTCGTGATCATGAGAGGAATTACCCAACCCATGACTTAGAGCTGGCAGCAGTAGTATTTGTACTTAAGCTGTAGAGGCATTACTTGTATGGAGATAGGGTGGAGATTTTTACCGACCACAAGAGCCTGAGGTATGTTTTCACCCAGAAGGATCTTAACATGCGTCAGCGAAGATGGTTAGAGCTGCATATGGATTACGACATCAACCTGCAGTATCACCCAGGGACGGCCAACGTAGTAGCAGATGCATTGAGCAGGAGTGCCGGAGCTTATTTTCTAACAGCGCAACCAGAGTTATTAGCAGATCTTCAGAAGATGGGTATAGAAGTTGTCCTTCCCACCAATATGGCATTGATGGCCAGCATGCAAGTTCAGTCCACTATAGTTGAGAGGATCCGGATGGCGCAGTCAACAGATTCCAAGCTTCAGCGACTCAGAGCCGAGTGTGAGGCAGGACGAAGACCAGAGTTGAGTATTCATGAAGATGGTATACTTCGACATGGGAGGCATCTTTGTGTACCTAGTAGTGATATCAGACAGAAGATCATGGCAGAAGCTCACAGTTTTCAGTATTCTATTCATCCCGGTGGCACAAAGATGTACCGTGATATTTGTCAGCATTTTTGGTAGAATGGCATGAAGAGGGAGATAGCCCGGTTCGTCTTTCGATGTTTGGTTTGCCAACAAGTTAAAGCTGAGCATTAGAGGCCAGCTGGACTTCTTCAGCCCTTGTCGATTCTAGAATGGAAGTGGGAGCATATAACCATAGATTTTGTGACTGGATTACCTAGGTCCCCAGCCGATAGAGATGCTATTTGGGTTGTTATAGACAGGCTCACGAAGGTGGCTCACTTTCTCCCATTCAGAGTTGGTCAGTCGACGGCTCAGCTAGCAGAGATGTACCTCAGGCAGATCGTCAGATTTCACGGTGTACCGGTCAGTATCACCTCGGACAGAGATTCAAGATTTACGTCGCACTTTTGGCGCAGTCTGCAAGAGAGTTTGGGAACACACCTCCAGTTCAGCTCAGTTTATCATCCGTAGACAGATGGTCAGTCAGAGTATACCATACAAACCTTGGAAGATATGTTGCGGTCTTGTACACTCGACTTCGGTGGTTCGTGGGAAGATCACCTGCACCTGGTGGAGTTCTCGTACAACAACAGTTTCGAAGCCAGTATCCAGATGGCACCGTTCGAGGCACTATATGGTAGAAAATACAGATCCCCGCCAGTATGAGATGATGTTGGTGAAAGGCAGATGCTCGGTCCGAAAATGATTGCTCAGATGGTTGAGGTGGTCAGGAGAGTCAGAGATCATCTTCGCGTAGCGCAAGATCGCCAGCGTTATTGGACCAATTCTCATCGTCGTCCCCTTGAGTTTTCTGTCGGCGACCATGTATTCCTGAGGATTTTGCCTAACCGTGGCATCATTCGTTTCGGCATACGGGGAAAGCTTAGTCCTAGGTATATATGGCCGTTCGATATTCTAGAGCGAGTAGAAGATGTGTCCTATCATCTCGCTCTTCCGTTGTCGTTACGTGAGGTGCATGACGTGTTCCTTGTATCCCAACTATGACGGTATATCCCGTACCCGAGCCATATCCTGGATCATTCAGAATTGGTTGTTGGTACCAACCTTTCATATGAGGAGAGGCCCGTGTCTATATTGGACCGGAGAGAGAAGATACTCAAGAACAAGACTATCGAGTTAGTCTGTGTTGTTTGGGGTCATCACTCTTTGGGTGAGTCAACGTGGAAGCGTGAGGATGATATCCGATCATGATATCCCGACCTATTTGACTCGTAAGGTATAATATCTTCTTATGCCTTATGCCTTCGATTTCCTTGCTTGCATGAATGATTGCTTGATTGATTGCTTAGTATAGCTTGTCCTTGCCTCTCTAGCCTCTTAATTAAATTCCGAGGACGGAATTCTTTTAAGGTGGATAGAGTTGTAATGTCCATAGTTCGTATTACATATTTTGGAATATGTGTACGTATTTTGATTCATGGCATGTCTCATTACATGGTTTATCTTGGCATTCATTTGCTTGGTTCGGTTCGGTTTGCTTGATTCGGCTTGGTTCGGTTTTGTTGCATGTGGACCAACCCCTACCTACCACTGTCCTCTTCATTTATTAATCCCAACAACCCATTCTCTTTCTTCATTCACTTCTTCATTTACTCTTCTCCTTTCTCCATTAACTCTCTCCACCGACCAGAGAGAGGCTTAGGCAAGTACAACTTGCTTCATGAAGAAACCCAGATTTTGTTGTTCTATTGTCTTCCTCATGAGATTCTAAGTCACTTTAGTATTTAGCATTTTCGAATTCCATGGCCCATTTCATGTAGATCTAAGTTTTAGCATTTTTGATCTTCATGGTTTTGATCTTCCAAAACTTGGTTGTTTTCGAAATTGAGAGTTCCATGTAGTAGGGATTTTGATTTTGCGCAAGTTTGGCTCTAGAATGGTTGGATTTCATCGAGACTTGATCGAGATGGGGCTTACTTGAGTTCGTGAGCTTTTATGCCTGCTTGTCTTGGCCATGGGGAGAAGATAAAGTTTTTACGCGCACGTTCTAACGTGTTAGCGTAGTTCGTGAGCTTTTACGCCCACGTTTTATGTGCCAGCGTATCATTTACCCCCCTTTACACACACATTTTTACGTGTCCGCATAGTATTCCCTTTTTATGCACACGCAATTGCGTGCCAGCGTACTCCATTCTATATCGAGTTTATTTGAGTTTTACGCTCGGGGCCTTCCCGCTCGCGTAAAATCGTGCTAGCGTAAAGCTCTGGCTCGAGCAGACTCTCGCATGCGTAATGTCTTGTTCGAGTGTTTCCTCGCGTAGAGCTTGCTCGCGTAGAGTTTCACTCGCGTAGAGCCTCGCTTGCCTACGACTTGCTAGCATAAAGCCCTGGCTCGTGTAAAACCCCACCCGTATGCACCCTTGCTCGCGTAGAGCTATCTCACCTTGCTCTTGCTAGCGTAAGCCAAATTTACGCTTGAGGCCGCTTGGGAACTATTGAACGCTGTTGCGACGGCTAGCATGACATGACAAGAATGACATGACAAAAATAAATGGCCTGGATACCATGGACGATTGTGTTTGTACAAGTGAACTAGTATGGTCTTGCATCATGTCTAGGGCAAGGACCCCTGAGTACCACGGTCAGGGGTACCTACTTAAACTAATTAAGGCTAATAACTAGAATAATCCAGTAGTCATAAAGAGATTTTTCAGCTACAGGCAATCCCGTTATCTGGGCGCCCCTTCATGGGATCTGTAGCCCGCCGTCGAGTAGGGCACATTTCCAGCACACTGTTATGTGTTGCACCCTTCAAGCTACTTAAGGGTACATGCGTTTCTTGGACGATATACCCACACGAATTCAATCCCCTAATTGCGTCTGGATAACCTGGATGGTCTGCAGGGCTTGTGGCTGTTGGAAAAATCTCATTGCTCTTGCTAGTAACTAGGCCTGTGATAACCCTAGTTAGTTAAAGTATCAAGACGTACTTGTTGCTTGGCCGTGAATGTTGAATGGAGTCTAAGTCTTGCCCTGTTCCGGTACCTGGTTACTTCAATAACATGATTATTTATGCTTACCTTAACAATAATGATCATGGGCCAAGTTCTGTTCAGGCGAAGGGTTACAACCCCGGTCCTTGTTTGGTTTAAGGGTTGTAACCTGGATCCCGGAGCAGTACTATGTCCTCTTTTCGTTTATTGTCTTATTGCACCCCACGTCATGCTCATCATATTTTATTTTACCAACAAGAATTTGAGACGGATTTCTATTCAGGTGAAGGGTTACAACCCCGGTCCTTGTTTGGTTTAAGGGTTGCGACCTGGCTACCTGAATGGTTTCCTCGTACTCAATTTTCTGTTGTTGTCACTGTTATTATCAGATTCTTATATAATTATCTTTAATATCCATTTATTATATGCTGGTTTTAGTTTCTAAGTGAAGCCTCTTTTGTAGCACTTGCTCTTTCTGGGGTCTGACCCAGCTGGTTTTGTATGGCCAGATATCGGAGCAGCTCCAGAGGATCTACCTATCTTCCAGCCAGATGGTGACCACCAGGCGTAACCCTGGTAACGAGTGGGTTCCTTTTTGTTCTCCCACTTTATTGTATAAATATTCTTTTGAGGCGTTTAGCCGGCGAGCACGTGTTAGCTCATATTGCACCTTTATTTACTTTCTGCCTACGGGCTGTAACATGATTGACAAATCCTAGAATTGATCATGTATGACTGAAACTCTTGCTAGTCTTGACATTTTGTACGACTGACTTTATGATCATCCAAATATGTAATGTATGGGACACCTTACTATTGTATATTTGGTGCTCTGACATATTGCAACTGTTATTACTTGCTTGAGATTGAGACAATAGGCTTGTTCATGACCTTAAGAGACTGATGGCTTGTAGTTAAACCCTCATGTATCTAGACAGCCGTGATCGTATAGCGAGGTGGGCTGCACTTCAATATACGTAGCTGGCTATGTAAGCCCCCGCTCTCTAGTATTCTAGTTCTGGGGCGTTACAGTCTCGTAGACACCGTGTAGGGTGTCATTGACGTAGCCCTAATAGTGGTGAACCTAGGTGCACACCCACGTGTTGTGTCGTGTCCTAGACGCGCGTACACGGGACAGCGTGTCTGTGTGTGCACGGGAGTGGTTCGGGTTGAGTGGACATGTCGTATCCGTCTCTGGGTGACACGAGTTGACTCGAGGGACACGTGCACATGTGTGTCTTTGATTACCAACCCTTAGTTGTGGATTATTGTTTGAATTTAGCCTTCGATTTGCATTTCCTCTAATGTTCTGATACTTAAGTTCACTGTTTAATTATTTCTAAAAATTGAATTATAATTTCAAACTGTTCTTGATGATTTTGCAAATGTTAATTCACCTACATATGTCTAAGTATTAGTTACATGATTAGGTTTTGATGTTAACAAAGAATTGGATTTTGAAATAGGTTTGGACTGAATGTGTAAACTGTAAAAACTAAAAACTGTTTTTCCTATTACAATATTAGCTATCACACATTGACAGATTACACTGAATTTCCTGAGAATAGCTAATTCCTATTACACTCACACACCCTTACTGATCTGTACACATTTCCCTATCTAAACTGGACTGTCATTGACACTACTAACCTATCCACTGTCAGTTCACACACACTATTATATATTGACACACTCCCTACCTAAAACTGAGACACAATTCGAAATCTGAGACTTATTACACGCTACTGATTCCATGTTACACAACACCCTATAGCTACATGTATACACACACACATTTCAACCTAATGTAAGCGCACACACACATTTGAAATATATAGCACATTACTCAAACACACCCTATAGCCCTATCACTCATTCACACACTCATATGCACACATTAATCTACACTTACACACCCTACTGATTTTTTATCCATATTACACTGTTAGCACACTGATTTTGAGACACACACACACACATGTTAGTTTGTACACACAGACACATGTCTATCTCTCTAAATGTATATATATATATATGTATAAACTATATTATTGTATAATATGTATATTTATATAGGTATGATACTTATATTAAATTATATATATAATATGTGTGGATTATATATATGGCATATAGCCTATGGTTCCTAATGTAGGTACATGCCTATTGTTGAATATGTATACACGCTATGTATATATGAGTGTATATATATATATGTTTATATATGAAATGTGTGTTAGTTGGCTTGTATAGCCTTTTAATGGTGTATGCTTGCTAGAATAGGCTGGCTAGGCTTTGTGAGACTTGTTTGGGTTAGGTTTGACCTAGTTGACCTAGTTTGACTAGTGTAGTTGACTAGAGTTGACCAAAGGTTGACTTTAGCCTAGATTGACCCCAAATATCATGTAGATGCATTGTAGCAGTCTATTTTACTATTTTAGACATGTAGTATCTTGTACTGTTCTATGGGAGCCAAAGACCACTCCTCGGACAGTATATTCTCTTCAGATAATCAAGATATCAGGCGAGTACATTCTCTGATCATTTTATATCTTGTTTAGGATTATATTCCTGCTTTAGATTACTTTACTTGATGCTGACATGTTGGTAACACGGATTAGTACTATATGGATCCCTTTATGAGATGTTATCCCCCTCGGGAGCATCAGATACTCTTGTCTCGTGTGTTTCACTTACATCATGTATCTTATGCTTTTATTATCATGAATCTTCATGTATCAGCTTGTGATTCCTGTACTCTCATGAATCACAGAGCCTTCACGAATCTATTCATGAATCACTCTTGAATCACTCTTTATGGGCCAGTAGCGTAGTCATGAATCTTAACGTAACTTGACTGGATCCTTGTGTATTGATTGGGGATGGGGGAGTAGAAATGAACATGTGAATAATTCTAAAGTAGTATAGTCATGAATCACCTATTTAGTATAGTCATGAATTACCCTCCAGCTGTTCACATGTTTATCTTGTACTCTGAATCACTAGTCACTGATAGTTCTCTATATATTGTAGCTATTTACTTACAGCTCTCTCTCTTTTATATCATATTGTTCTTCAGTTTCATGTATCTTACTCTCTAGCATGTTTATATTTCCTAACTTGTTATGATTTGCATGAGATATATTATGCTCGCTCCTGTCCTGACTGGACCTGTTGAAAATATTACAGAGGATGAGGATGAGGCGCTCTGTACTACCTATTATGGGACTACCTTAGAGGATTGCTGTGACCTGGATCAGCAGTAGGACCCCTTACCAGTAGATGACACACCTCTAGTTTAGATTAGTAATTATCAGTTGTACTTATTTACTCTCTGGATTACTATATTTGAGATTTAGAAGTTTTTCTGGATTTGATGT
The DNA here is from genome assembly GCA_029216955.1 of Iris pallida. Taxonomy (NCBI): domain Eukaryota; kingdom Viridiplantae; phylum Streptophyta; class Magnoliopsida; order Asparagales; family Iridaceae; genus Iris; species Iris pallida. The sequence goes on from JANAVB010025196.1 coordinate 54,414,263, forward strand.
TATCTTAGACACTTAGACATCTATCTGTTTGCACCTCTGTATGGATTCGTTTCATATCTATCTATCTTATCGTTTTCTGCCTTAGATGTGATTGAGACTGTATTCTCTTATGTCACCTCCATTCAGAGTGTATATACTTTACAGGTACCTTATATTGTTAGATGATTGACCTAGGACAGCGTTCCACCACCGACACTGCGGTGTAGGCTGGACGTACCCACTTCTCGTGCCCTTACTCTAGGGTGCGGGTCGTGACACATTTTTAGTGGTGGCCCATGCAGGTCGAGTTTATGTAGTGGTATTCGAACTAGAGTATCACTACAGCCTGCAATAGGATTAGGATATATTTTTGAAGGTACTCAATCACAGTTAGGATTCCTTGTGAGATTCCTGGAACGACCCTTGAGAATCTTATTGAAACTTTAATTTGAAATCCTTTCCCTTGTTTTGATCGCTCTCACTCCTTGATTTTTGAATTTGATTTTTGATGGATCGTTGTTGATCGTTGTTGATTTTGATTTTCCTATCGAGATGAATTTTATGGCCTGAGTTACGATATTTTCTGATAACATATGTTGACAAAAATAACAGGGATGGTAAAACGTCTACTGGATTATGCAACCTGTAGTTTATCGCAGCCATATTAGCTAGCGTAGCGGAAACATAGAGACCTGACTTCGGATGTACGTATCTTGGTTATGAGATTTAGAATTTTTCGTAGTTATACTAGTCGGCATAGCAAGAATTCCAGACGATATGATTGTAGAGGTGCATACCCCAGTTATGGAATCTATCATTTATCGCAGCCTTGCTTACTGGCATGGCGAGGACTATGAGTAACATAATTTTGGACAGACGCATATGTTTATCAGATTGTATCTTGAGAAGGTTTTTAAACATATCATCTCTATCGTACCATTCTGTTGTTATAAAATTGTATTCCATCATCAAATAACTTAAGACTAGGGATATTTTAGTTTTGTAGAGCTTATTCATATGTAGTTCTTTCATAGTGTAATGATATGATAACTTGTAGAGTGTCTGTACCCTAGAGATGATAGTTAGCATTGTTATTAGAATAATAACCCATTGTAGATGATTCCTCTGTTATTATAATACCAACCAGTTTTCATATAGGATGTTAGTATGCCTTTCAGCCTTGATGATTATTATTATTATTCCCTTATCCTTTCCAGTAAGGCACCTATGACCAGAGCCTGTCCTTGAGTGTAGTTGTAGTTTTACCTAAGACTGAGAGGTCTATATATATATATATATATATATAGGTTACAGATAAGATTGGCATGTGAGATAGGGGTTTGGTAGGTATCTATAGGTCATTGTTGTATAGGGTTATTGGCATGTTGTTTAGCCTATTTGGTCCAGTTTTCTATTTTAGTAGAGTTCTCTTTGTGATGAGTTCAGCCATGTTAGATCAACCTTTATAGGCAGTGTGCAGACCCTTTATTAGAGACATGTTCCCTTGGTTCATACTTGTACAAGTTATTCACTGCACTCAACATTTTATTACCTACCATATTGCATCATAAATTTCACTGGACCATTGTTCAGACCCCAATTATTGACTCACCAATATAACCATCAATCCTTAGCATACTCTACATATATGGAAGGTTAGTATCATGCAAATTAGAGGTCTGCACTCATCCTTACTTTCTGTACATGGTGACATACTGTACCTCTAGCATTTTACCTTACTTGATAGCCTTGCAATACCCTTCATTATAACCTGCAATACCTACCCTACAGTGGAGTATAAACCTTTTTGGGCATGATTGTTCAGTCCATTTAGGACAGTTGTATACATTGGGGATATAATGTGGGTTGTTAATAAGAGTTCTCCTTTGATTATTTATTTTTTCCCTCTTACATTCTTAGATACAGATGATACCTGTTTAGCCCATCTGTCCAGATACATGTCCAAACCCTTTCTTTCATTGTTGGTTCAGTCTTCCAAAAGCCTCTACCTGAGCATTAGTTCAATTTTCCATATGTATGTGTCCTACATGTCATTGTCCTACATATGATTGTTCTGCATCTTCATATGTAGCCATGCTACACCACTGTTCTGTCCCAACACACCCTACAGTATCTGACCCCTTCATTGGAGTGATAAGCAAGTGGTAGGGAGTGTGTGTTATTAGACTTTGAGTAGAGTTGAGGTGATGAGGGTTAAATATATATAGTTTGTATATATGTAATATATTTTGATTTGGTATGTAGCCTGCACTCATTTGCAGTATACTGCCTATTGTATTCCCTACAAACCAGTTTGGTTCATTTCTTTTAGACCACTGTCCTTTATGTGGTTAGTAGGTGTTCAGTCCAGATAGAGAGGAGAGGCCAGGTTTGATCTAAAGGCATGTTTCAGTCACCATGTAGGTTTCCTTTCACTTTAACCTTACAAGTGGACCCTAATGTCCTGTCCTTTTTGCCTTACAAATTCAGTCTCCTTAGCATCATTCCCTTTTGCCTACATTGATGTTTCAAACCATTCATCATTAGCCTAATTTCTAAGCAATTGTTTAGTTCCTTGTAAGTTTAGTTTACTTTAACACTTTGATAATCAGGATATATATAGATGATATACTTAGGATATATGTAATGGGTTGTTGTTCTTGAGCTTATGTATATGTGGTATTTGTGACTGTGTGCTTAGATTATAGGATTTTAGTTATGGTGACTTGATAGGACTTGGGAAGTTAAGAGTTAGTCTATTATAGAGTTTTTTCTTTTGCTAATTTCTAGTTGCCAACACCTAGATAGCTAGCATAGGTAAAACCCTAAGAAGTTGACCAGTTGTTGACCAAGTACTTGGATGTTGACAAATTGACTAGTTGACCAGTAGTTGACCATTGACTATGTTTGACTTAGTTTGACTGGAGATAGGATTAGAAGTAGGTTGATTGTTGTTTGATCATGTTTGATTGTTTAGTAACTTGAGACCTTGTTTGTGTTTAGGTCGAAAATATGGTTTTTCTGAGGATATCTCCGACTCGTGGTACCATACGTTTTGGTGGAGGTGAGAAGCTTAGCCCGCGCTTCATTGGACCTTTCATGATCAGCGGGAGAGTCGGCGACGTGGCATACAGGCTGGACATGCCACCTGCACTAGTGGGTGTCCACAACGTATTCCATGTATCATAGTTGAGACGATATGTGCCTGATCCTAGCCATGTACTTGACCATTCGGAGATTGAGCTGGGACCTACTCTCAGTTATCCAGAGCAGCTAGTGGAGATTTTGGATCACCGAGAGAAGGTACTGAGAAACCAGGTGATACCCTTGGTTCGCGTCGCATGGAGGCATCATTCTCCAGGAGAGTCTACCTGGGAGCAGGAGGATGAGATGTGCGATCGATTGTAACGCCCCAGTCCCAAAATATATAGGACCAAGTACGTAGACATGCCAGCTGTATACATACGAAGTACATAGGCCTCGTATGTATACATAAGCTGTAAATGCAGTAATCCAAGACAAACTAAATCTCATCCACAATGAAAAGAATAATAATATAAAATTAACTTGAATATTTATGGTACAATCGTTGGGCGGAGACAAAGTCCACTACCAACTATCTCAATGAAAGAAATGTACAAGAATCGAGCAATAAGATGGCAAGACGAACCAAGCGCAATCGTCTTCGAAGGAATGGAGAAGACCACGGCCTTGGCTAGAATACCTGCGGAAGACATGAACACACACCTGGGTAAAAACCAGGTCCTCAGACGGACGTAGCAAGATACAGGAAGAACAAGCTAATATGAACTGTCAAAATAATAAAATAATATATAAAAGACTATCATAGACTCAAATATGCAAGGAGATTCTAACCGCCTAATGTGCAATTTAGAGGACAACTTTTATGCGCATGAGTGGGATTTTAGGCTATATGTACGTAACTGGCATCCAGTCATCTGTATCCGTCCGTAACGTCTAAAACGTCAGAGGACATCTACAAATAAATCGCCACAGTTCCATCCGGAGACTGTGGTTTACCTGTTTGGATTCCCATACGCACTAGCGACTGTCCTTCCCCAATATTTCCTACACTGTTCAAGTCATGTCCATGGCTCATCCAGTTTTGTAACTGCTTGAGTCTCTAAAACCCTAGTCATAGCAGTTACGATCATCTATCCGTCACACGACTTTAGAGAGGGCCAGTCCATAAGTCGCGCCCCTAGCAACATGTCTCCAACCGTGTAGTGTGCGTGTCATGGCAAAAGGAGATATAAAAATATCCCCCAATAAGAAGGTAGTCCGCTAACACTAAGTTAACATGCATATAGTAAAGTAAAACGACTAATAGAGTCGCTTGCACCCAAGTATGGCTTGGACGCACAGTTTATAACAATTAAAAATAACAAATATGAAACAAAGTAAATAATACAAAAAAAATAATAATATGACAGTTAATTAGCAAGGTATACTTGCCTGGGTCCTGAGCACTGTGGTGGCGAAGATCAGACAGGAAATTAGGTGGAACAACGGCTGCTGAGGAACTAAGGTCCAAACAAACATCTCCGGATGCTGAAAATAGTCTATTATCTAATTATAATTAATACTATACCTATTAGATTTATTTAATAAATTCTATAATTAGGATATGGCATAGGTTTTCGTATTAGCTTTCCGAAAAACTAAACGGATCGTATTTTCGTTTCCGAAAACTTCCGAAATCACAAAAATACTGAAACACGTTTATTTTTCGGACATCTAATACTCAAATAGTTTTACAGAAATCTACAGAACAAATTTTGTCTATTAAAATATGATTTTGAAAACTTTACCTCGATACGCTTCTTTTAAAAAAAACTGGAGGCGAAACGGAGTTCGGAGCTAGGAGATATCATCGTTCCAAGTTGCTCTTGCTACTAAAAAGCGGGGCTGAATTCTAATGACGAATTTTAGAGTTTCTATTGGACTAAAAATAATTTCGATTTATGGATGATAGAAGGGGGATGTATTGGGTTTATATAGGTATTTATTTCAGATTTATCTCCTAAATTAGATAGGATTTGATTTAAATAAATTGGTGTTTGCTTTGTTAGGATAGGATATAGATAGAGATGTTTTCCAAGTAGAAGTAGGATTAGTATTAATTTAAAATATAGTTTATATTTATCTAAATTATCTATAACATTATTTAAAATTACTATATATAATAACTATAGTTAATATTTATTTAAACAACCTTCATCTAATCTCATTTATACAAACTAAAATATCTAATACTAATTTGACATTTATTCTATATTATGTACAATATAAGTAACTTGTAAACAGTAATAAAAGTTATGAAATAAATCCTAAAATTTTGAGGAAAAGAAATTGTATAATATAGTTTAGATCCTTAATGTACTAGAAAAATAGCTTTATATATTTTTATACTAAATTCACCAATGAGCACTATACTAAATATATGTAAAATAATACAAATTATATAATAAGTCAATAAATAGTTATTTAAAAATCCAAAAATTCTACAAATATTTATTTTGAAAAATCAAGAACTTTACAAAAGTCTTATCTAAATAAGGAATAAGAAGAGTTTTAATTCCCCTTAGATTTTTCACTATTTAATTCAAATTGATTTAAAAGTAACTCAATCAAATATAATCCAATGTAGATAGAGACTAGGATTTATTTAAACCCAAATAGATAATTATATTATTAAATTTAAATCAATACATTCATATCTAAATCCAAATCCTATTTAAATATAGATAAATTACACATTTAAATTAAACTATTTAATTTAAATCAATAAATCAAATCACAATTTAATTTATCACAAATATATCCAAAATATCTTTTTATAAAATTTATATAATAATTAATTTTGAAAATTCCAATGTATATTTTAAATATTAGTAGGAAATAACTTCAAAATACCCTTTAAATAATTTAGGTAAAAATAATTTCGAAAATAAACATAAATATTTACATATTTAAAATACCTTCTTGCTAAATAAATTATTATAAATAATAAAAATAAATTTTGAAAATATACATGAAATAATTTTCATGCGCTTTACACGAGTAGAATATTCACATAATCTAGTTTTTCTAAATTACCACTTATTAAAATAAGATAGCCTTTTATAAATAACTAAAATAATCAGTTTTGGCAACCTCGATAGATACTTTTCACAACTTTTAATAAAAATAATTATTATATATATAATTTTGAAACCATTACCGATAATAAAATCAAAAAACATTTTTCTAAAAATATGTACCTCGCACATATTCGCACTCGACGAGTAAATACGAAAAAAATGCAAATTTCTGCGCGACGTACAATACGACTATGCAACGTATAAATACAAAAAAAATCAGTAATAAAATATAGTAGAAATTTAGGGATTTTACAGCGATACCCATATCTTTTTGGACCTTGAGGTATGATTGTCTATCCTTCTCATCAGCTTAGTTTCGTCTTTTAATTTCGAGGACAAAATTATTTTAAGGAAGATAGATTTGTCACTACCATATTTTAGCCTGAGGATATTTTGGTCATTTGGTGAATTTTTGAATTTATTTTGATTTATTAAATTGGTGATTTCTATTTTTGACTTTGACTAGTTAAGACTTTGTAGACTAACCTAGAAGCTAACCCTAGCTATGGTGACTTAGTTAGCATGGTGAGACCCTAGTCTAACTTAAGTCAACCTCATTTTAGTCATTTAGAAACTAGTTTGAAATAGGAGAAATAATGATAGGTGCAATGACTTATGACTTAAGGATTTAATTCCATGACTTATGAAACTTAGCCCATAGGCCCATTAATGAAACCCTAACCCTAACCAGGCCCTAAGTGGCCGGCCAACCTAGGAATCCTCCCTATTTATAATCTCATTTCCTTGTTCTTGCCTCTTTGTGCTCAACCAACTTCTTGAAAGGAAAGGTAAATCCCCATCTTCCCAAGTTCATATTAAGTCTATTTTAAATCCTTTTTGATCCAAATCTTTTGAAATAGTTTCTAACCACCCTCTATTTGATGTTCATAAAGAGTGATTTTAGTTTTTAAGCAATTTGGAGGATTTGGCTAGCAACGGAAATCATTTGATTTGGGGCTTTTTCTTGATCATTGCAACCTATAGGTAAACCCTTCAAATTCTATTTTAATTTTGTTTTCTTTGCATGGTAGCCTAGAGCTAGGTGTCCCCTAGCTTTAGTGAAGGTTTTGTGTCAATTGCATTTGATTTCGTGTACGTATCGGACACGTATCATAGCTAGTGTACAAGTGTTTGATGAAATGCCACACCCAATATTTTGTGCTATTTTTGGAAATATTTTTGAATGGAATTATAGATCTAGGGTTTGTCTTTGATTTCGTGTCCTTGGTCTATGATTTCTGTGTCGTGTCATGTCAGTACAAGGACATGAACACACTGTTACAGTGTGTGCGCACTATCCTGCTGCTCGGGGCCTCGTGCTCACTGTACAGGGCACGTGGCGGCCTGAGATTTGGCGTCGAGGAGGGGGCAATGACTGACATGTTAGCCTCCAAGCCTCCTGTCGAGTGGTTGTGTGTCGGACACGGTATTGGGCCCGCACTGGCCACTGCCAACAGCGTGCACGTGACACAGGCGCCTCTGACACGGGTCTCGTGTCGCGTCCTGGAGTCTCGTGGACACAGTACAGGGTGTCAGTGACGTAGCCCTAATAGTGGCGAACCTAGGTGCACACCCACGTGTTGTGTCGTATCCTAGACACGAGTGCACGCGTGCACGGGACAGCGTGTCTGTCTGTGCACGAGAGTGGTTCGTGTTTAGTGGACACGCCGTATCCTGCTCTGGGTGACACGAGTTGACTCGAGGGACATGTGCACATGTGTGTCTTTGATTACCAATCCTTAGTTGTGGATTATTGTTTGAATTTAGCCTTCGATTTGTATTTCCTCCAATGTTCTGATACTTAAGTTCACTGTTTATTTATTTCTAAAAATTGAATTGTAATTTCAAACTATTCTTGATGATTTTGCAAATGTTAATTCACCTACATATGTTTGAGTATTAGTTACATGATTAGGTTTTGATGTTAACAAAGAATTGGATTTCGAAATGGGTTTGGACTGAATGTGTAAACTGTAAAAACTGAAAACTGTTTTTCCTATTACAATGTTAGCTATCACACATTGACACATTACACTGAATTTCCTGAGAATAGCTAATTCCTATTACACCCACACACCCTTACTAATCTGTACACATTTCCCTATCTAAACTAGACTGTCATTGACACTACTAACCTATCCACTGTCAGTTCACACACACTATTACATATTGACACACTCCCTATCTGAAACTGAGACACAACTCTAAATCAGAGACTTATTACACTCTACTGATTCCATGTTACACAACACCCTATAGCTACATGTATACACACACACATTTCAACCCAATGTAAGCACACACACACATTTGAAATATATAGCACATTACTCAAACACACCCTATAGCCCCGTCACTCATTCACACATTTATATGCATACATTAATCTACACTTACACACCCTACTGATTTCCTATCCACATTACATTGTTAGCACGCTGATTTTTATACACACATGTTAGTTTGTACACACACACACACATGTCTATCTTTCTAAATGTATGTATATATGTATAAACTATATTCTTGTATAATATGTATATTTATATAGGTATGCTACTTATATTAAATTATATATATAATATGTGTGGACTATATATATGGCATATAGCCTATGGTTCCTAATATAGGTATATGCCTATTGTTGAATACGTATACATGCTATGTATATATGAGTGTATATACATACATATTTATATATGAAATGTGTGTTTGTTGGCTTGTATAGCCTTTTAATGGTGTGTGCTTGCTAGAATAGGCTGGCTAAGCTTAGTGAGACTTGTTTGGGTTAGGTTTGACCTAGTTGACCTAGTTTGACTAGTGTAGTTGACTAGAGTTGACCAAATGTTGACTTTAGCCTAAATTGACCCCAAACATCATGTAGATGCATTGTAGCAGTCTATTTTACTATTTTAGATATGTAGTGACTTGTACTGTTCTATAGGAGCCAGATACCACTCCTCGGACAGTATATTCTCTTCAGATATTCAGGATACCAGGTGAGTACATTCTCTAATCATTTCATATCTTGTTTAGGATTATATTCCTACTTTAGATTACTTTACTTGATGCTGACACATTGGTAACACGGATTAGTACTATATGGATCCCTTCATGAGATGTTATCCCCCCTCGGGAGCATCAGATACTCATGTCTCGTGTGTTTCACTTACATCATGTATCTCATGCTTCTATTATTATGAATCTTTATGTATCTGCTTGTGATTCCTGTACTCTCATGAATCACAGAGGCTTCATGAATCTATTCATGATTCACTCATGAATCACCCTTTATGGGCCAGTAGCATAGTCATGAATCTTAACGTAACTTGACTGGATCCTTATGTATTGATTGGGGATGGGGGAGTAGAAATGAACATGTGAATAATTCTAAAGTAGTATAGTCATGAATCACCTCTTTAGTATAGTCGTGAATCACCCTCCAGCTGTTCACTATCTTGTACTCTGAATCACTAGTCACTGATAGTTCTCTATATATTGTAGCTATTAACTTACAGCTCTCTCTCTTTTATATCATGTTGTTCTTCAGTTTCATGTATCTTACTCTCTAGCATGTTTATATTTTCTAACCTATTATGATTTGCATGAGATGTATTGTGCTCGCTCCTGTCCTGACTGGACCTGTTGAAAATATTATAGAGGATAAGGACGAGGCGCTCTGTACTACCTATTATGGGACTACCCTAGAGGATTGCTGTGACCTGGATCAGCAGCAGGACCCCGTAGCAGTGGATGACAAACCTCTAGTTTAGATTATTGATTATCAGTTGTACTTATTTACTCTCTAGATTACTATATTTGAGATTTGGAAGTTTTTCTGGATTTGATGTTATCTTAGACACTTAGACTTCTATCTGTTTGTACCTCTGTGTGGATTCGTTTCATATCTATCTATCTTATCGTTTTTTGCCTTAGATGTGATTGAGACTGTATTCTGTTATGTCACATCCATTCGGAGTGTATATACTGTACAGGTACCTTTTATTGTTAGATGATTGACCTAGGACAGCGTTCTACTGTCGACACTGCGGCGTAGGCTGGACGTACCCACTTCTCGTGCCCTTACTCTAGGGTGCGGGTCGTGACACGTTTTTAGTGTGGCCCATACAGGTCGAGTTTATGTAGTGGTATTCGAACTAGAGTATCACTACAACCTACAGTAGGATTAAGATATATTTTTGAAGGTACTCAATCACAGTTAGGATTCCTTGAGAGATTCCGGGGACGACCTGAGTTACGATATTTTCTGATAACATATGTTGACGGGAATAACAGGGATGGTAAAACGTCTACTTGATTTTCCTATCCAGTCCATTCAGGAGTGGGAGGCTCCCATCAGGCCGAGGGAGCTGCGATCATTTTTAGGCCTGACGAACTACTACTGGCTGTTCATTCGAGGATATTCTGCCATCGCAGCACTACTGACCGATCTGCTTTGAAATAATCGGGCATGGAGTTGGATGCCCAAGTACGAGGAGGCATTCGAGGCACTGAAGAGGGCAGTGATGGAGGAGACGATCTTGTCTCTACCGGACTACTCCAAGGCGCTCGAGGTGCCCATGGACGCATCCGACTTCTCCATCGGTAGGTGTTGGTGCAGGAAGGGCACCCAATTTATTCTAGAGCCGCAAGTTGAATGATGCGAAGAGGCGCTACACGGTGCAAGAGAAGGAGATGACTGCGGTTGTGTACTACCTGAGAACATGGTGGCACAACCTTCTCGGCACCAAGTTCGTGGTCGTTGTCACGACCCGCACCCTAGAGTAAGGGCACGAGAAGTGGTTACGTCCAGCCTACGCCGCAGTGTCAGCGGTAGAACGCTGTCTTAGGTCAATCATCTAACAATATATATAAGGTACCTGTACAGTATATACACTCCGAATGGAGGTGACATAGCAAATATAGTCTCAATCACATCTAAGGTAGAATACGAGAAAAAGATAGATAGATATGAAATGAAATGAATCCACAGAGATACAACCAGATAGAAGTCTAAGTGTCTAAGATAACACAAATCCAGATAACATCTCAAAATCCCAATACAGTAATCCAGAGTAAATACAATAAAAGACATCCTAGACTAAAGGAGTGTCATCCACTGCTAAGGGGTCATGCTGCTGGTCCAGGTCACAACAGTCCTCTATGGTAGTCCCGTAATATGTGGAACAGAACGCCTCAGCCTCATCCTCTGTAATATTTTCAACAGGTCCAGTCAGGACAGGAGCGAGCACAGTACTTCTCAACAAATCATAACAGATTAGGAAATATAAACATGCTAGAGAGTAAGATACATGAAACTGAAAGAACAATATGATGTAAAACGAGAGACTGTAAGTAAATAGCTACAATATATAAGGGAACTATCAGTGCTAGTGATTCAGAGTACAAGATGGTTATATAAACGGCACGATTTTATACATGAGTAATCTACAGAGGTTATACACGAGTAATCTACAAGATTGAATACATAACCACTTCTACTCCCTTGCCCCAATCAATACACAAAGATCCAGTCAAGTTATGTTATTGCACACGAAGTATAGTTGTACACAATGATCATGTGAGCACATGAATATACAGGATTTCACACGATTTATACATGAATGTCACGAATACAAGGAGTACACGATGCTCACGATAAAGTACACGAACATGAGATACCCGATGTATCCGCTAAGGGGATAACATCGCACGACAAGTTCCATATAGTACTAATCCGTGTTACCAACGTGTCAGCATCAAGTAAAGTAATCAAAAGCAGGAAATATAGTTCTAAACAAGATATGAAATGATCAGAGAATGTACTCGCCTGGTATCCTGAATATCTGAAGAGAATATATTGTGCGAGGAGTGGTGTCTGTCTCCTATAGAATAGTATAAGTCACTACATGTCCAAAATAGTATAATATACTGCTACAATGCATCTACATGATGTTTGGGATCAATGTAGGCTAAAGTCAACCCTTGGTCAACCTTAGTCAACTACACTAGTCAAACTAGGTCAAATAGGTCAAGCCTAACCCAAACAAGTCTCACTAGGCCTAACCAGCCTATTCTAGCAAGCACACATCAAAACTAGGCTATACAAGCCAACAACACACATTCACTGGGCATTCATGCCATACATAGGCTATGTACCATATATATAGCCTATAGGCCATAAGGGCTACATCACATATTCCCACATATTATATATACACCAAATTAATATAATAACATACATACATATATATATATATATATATATATATATATATATATATATATATATATATATATATATATATATCACATAATTATTATCAAGCATATAGATAAGGTATATATATTTACATATACATAGAGGGAGATAGAGAGAGGAATACATGGCATGTGTGTATGTGTGATACAACATCGGTACATGTGAGGGTTTAGGTTAGTTGATATATCAATGTGTGTGTAGTGTCAAGTGACAGTTAGCTAGGTTGTGAGTGTGTCAAAGTGACAGGAAAACAGTAGGTAGTTGTGTGTGAACATGAATGTAGGCTAGATGTGTGTGTGTGTGTTTACATGATAGTGTAATACTGCCCAGATTTTGTGTCTCTGGAAACATGGCAATGTAGGTAGTTTATAGTGTCAATACAATTTCAGAATTGAGATGTGACTGAGTGTGTGAGACAATGTGGTACAACATGTCTGTAGAGTGTGAGTGGCAATATTATAGCTAACAGTGTAATGACAGTTTATATATTAACAGTGTATAGCAGTGAGTGTATCATGTGAGTGTCAACTCAGGAAGAGTGTTGTGTTAAAGTGTGAGTTATCAAAATAGTATAATGTGTCCATGTGTCCCAGGGAATCAGTGCAAGATGAGTGAGCTGTAGGGTCTGTGTAGTGTTCTCAGGAATTTGGCAAAATGACAGTGCATACATTAGTCTTCTCAGAACATTAAGTAAATTGACAGTTCTCATTGACAGTACAAACCCAATTCGAAAATCCAATTCTCAAACACCAATCCATAGCCAACATTTCAGTACTCTAATACAGGTGTAAATGAATTAAGATGGCAATTTAAATCATTAACAACAGTTAAAAATATAATTAAACTCAGAAATCACAATTCAGTAAAACGTGTATCAGTGAAAATGGGAATTTGAAATTCGAAACTTAAAAACATGTTAATAACCTAATTAAATGGTTGGTAAACCATGTGTCAAGTGTGTACATGTCATGGCACTCATTCGTGTCCAACTAAGTGGACACAATCGTGTCCAAGACACTCAAACACCACACAAACACACACGTAGTGCACAGCCTCGTGCATGCGTGCACACGTGTCCAGCACACGACATAGGCCACATGGGGACACGTGGCCGTGCACACGTGTACGCCAGGGGTAGGGCTACCCCACTGACACCCTACATCGTATCCTAAACACGTGTCCAGCCATGTCCAACTACGTGTCAGTGACTAATTTTGTGCATGTACAGCTGCTCGTACGACCAGTGCGGGAAGGAGAACTCCTCGCACACGCAACCACTTGTGCTCAGATTTTGGGAGGCCAATGTCAGTCAGTGCCATGACATCCTCCCAAAAAATGACATGTCCTCGTGTCCTATACAGTGAGCAATAGAGCCCGAGTAGCAGGACACTGCCCTAAGGCTGCTGCGGGCGTGTTCGTGTCCGCGTGTGGACACGACACGACTCTAAATCCGTGAGCAAGGACACGAATCAATAAGCAAACCCAAGATCTAGGATTTCATTCAGAAACATTTGCAAAAATAGTAAAAAGAAATGGTTGTGGCATTTCCACAAACACCTAGCCTAACAAATCGATACGTATCCGATACGGACACGAAACCTAATGCAAACGACACAAATCCTTCACTACAGCTAGGGGACACCTAGATCTAGGCTACCATGTAATAAATGTAGGAACGAAATCGTAAAGCACAATAGTCTAGAGGGGGGGTGAATAGAGTTGGTAGCAGAATAATGCTAATTAAAAATTATTAGCAGCAAGATCACAGAATAATAATCATAACTAAATAATGTAAAGGCAGAGATAAGAAAGCAAACGCAAAGACAGCAATGTATACTGGTTTTCCTCTGTTGAGGACTAGTCCATTCGGTAGAACTCTTGCTACCAGTTGAATCTACTATTTGCAAAATCGTAAGTTTTCTTACGAAGTCCTTGCAACTTCTACAACGCGAGCTTTGATACGAAGAACTCGTCCAACTTCAATTGTGAAGAGATATTCTTCTATCAAGCCTTTTGATTACAATCACTCAGAAACTTCTAGACCGCACCGCACTGGCAAATCGACTAGAGGATTGTAACTGGCTTGGGATCTGAAAATTAAAGCTCGAGAAAAACTCTTTGGAAGACAGTAGGCTTTAAATAAAGAGAAGATTGAAAGTGAATGAGTGAGTTTAAATGATCGAAATCCTTCTCTATTTATAGGAGTTCCAAAGACAGAATTCTGGCAGAATTCGGACAGAACTCGATGAGCAAATCTCGGTCAAATCCGCAACTGCAGGAGGACCAAGTTCCAAGGAATTTAAAAATCAAAACGGCCACTAACCGAACTCTGGCCGAACTCTGGCCGAACTCTGGCCGAGTTCTGTCAGGGTTTGGTTATGGTTTTTCAAAATAGTTTTTGGGGAATTTTGAAAACCTTTTTGGAGCTTTTGTAAATACGAATGTTTTTCAAAACTAAGGACATTTTAAAAATATTTTGAAATCATTTTGGAATAGCCTATTTGCTAGTACGACTCGGTGTACAATATATTTTTAGACTCAATAAAATAAAAGATTACATTGCTCAAAGAAATACAGACTCGAACAGGCAAACAACGCTTCGGTCTTGAACTGAGTAGATAGCCGTTCTTGATCATGTCTAAGAGTCTGAGATATCCTGACTAGCTCCATATATCGAGACAGAGTTTGATCAATTATTAAAATCAGTTTGACCATATGACGAATGGGCCAACAATCTCCCCCATTTTGATAATTGACAAACTATGAATGATATAACATCTTTTGAGATAAGATACCACAAAAATTGTTCAAAATTGTTTAATCCCTGTATTATTCTCAAAACAAAATGTTAGATCCTTTTTCTTCCTCGTTGTCACTTAAGAAAATAATTGTGAAGAAATAGGCTCCTCCGCAATTAATGCATAAGCTACAACAGTGAAGAAACACAAGAAAATAATATCTCATGCAGTGAGAATATACAAGCCATAACAGAGAATTATTTCACAGGTAGTTTATAATATAGAAGCAGATAAAGATGCTATAAAGAATAAATAAACTGATATGAAAGATAAACTAAGCATCCCATAAAAATAAAATGATGTTCAATAGACATCAAGAAATATCCAGTACAAGTCCTAAAAAAAACCTGATAATAAACGCTAAAAAGAAAAAACTTAGAATGTCGGAGCATTTCCAAGTGTATAGTAGACAATAACTAAGTCTCAAAATCAGCTAATACATCATCATCACATCTCCTCATCATCCTCATCATTATCATCAGCAGCATGACCGGCATGTCCAGAAGGACCAGCTCCAGAAGTACCAGCTCCAGAAGGGTGAGGAGTAGCACCAGAACTGCGATACCAATCATAAGCATTACCGGGCTGAAAGTAGGCATGAACAGCCTCATCCTCACAGCGGTAACCAGAAAAGGCTGGATCTCTAGGAATAGAACCGGCAGAATGTCCAGTCTGAGCAAATCGGAGATCAACTAGAGAATTTGCTATCGCCTGATAACGAGTGACATCGCGGAAGTCACGTTCGCGGGCCATATCCGTCATCGAGACGTGTAAATCAGAAAGACGTTGGTGTATGCCATCAAAGGTCATGGCATACTGCTGAGTAGGTGGAGGAGGTGGAGCAGTAGGAAGAGCAGCAACAGTCATACTACGACGAGATAGCTTAAGAAACTTAGGCTCAGGGTCTTGAGTACAAGTTGACAGATCAATATCAAAATGCTGGAAGATGCGTGGGAGAATCATCGCATAAGAGAGATTTCTATCTCTTGCACGACAACGTCCCATAATCTGGATAACAGTCTTAGGGGCAGAAAAAAGAATCCCCTTCAGAATATGATACATAGCAGACAGCTCAAGTGATGTGACATTATCCTTTGAAGTAGACTTCGGAAGGAGAGAGGAGTAGATGATGTGATACAATTCATAACTAAACAAGTTCAAGTTATTGGCCTTGAACTTTCCAGAGCGAACTCGATCAGGGGCACAGAGTTCAACTTTGAAACTAGCAAGTGTCGTGCCGTCGGGGAAATCAAATTCAGTGATATCATCAAGCGGTGCACCTTCGTTAGAAATACCAAGGATTTCCGCTAAGAGGACATCATTGAACTCGATATCTAGTCCGCCAACACGAGTACTTACGTCAAACGTGTTTAGTACGATATTGCAATAGAAAAGTCTAATGGCATTAGTAGCTACCGGAAAACAAAGTTTAGCAAAGTGTTGTAACCCTAATGCCTCAAAATAAGGGCGGTGATCTGGAAACACAGTCCATTTGATAGGAGCGCCTGTGCATATGGATCTCATAGAAAAGTCTCCATACCACAGAAGGGCATGATCTAGGGTTTGAAAATAAAACCCATCGAACGTGCCATCGCTCGATTGAACTGGCAAAAAGAGGGAATCCGTGTGTGGATCTGAAGATGATCCTTCCTCACTAGGATTGGTCGTCTTCTTCCTCTTGAAGGGGTTGAATCCCTTAGGCATTGTGCAAATAAAGTAAGTATGCACGAATTTGAAAGGAGGAAAAATACGGAGTTATACCTCCCGAGATTTAAGTATGCTATAGAGGACAACAATCTCCGCACGAATCCAAAATTTGGATGGATTTCACCACGTAGATTGGGAGAAACGAAGTGGTGAAGAACTAGGGTTTGGAGAGCTTCGCGCGGCTGCTGTTGCTGTGGAAGAGGTTTTAGAAGCAATGAACAAGAAGAGGCTCTCGGGTTCTGGTTATATAACCAGATACCACTAACCGAACTCGGGCCGAATTCGGTCCGAAATATGGCCGAATTTGCCTAGGGGTTCTGTTAGTTAGTTTGGGCCACTTTCTTTTTTATTGACTCATTTCAAAAATTTAATTCAAAGATTAGTAATTTCAACCTTCAATTAATATAATTAATATTATTTTATAGATTAAATTTTGTTACACAGCGACTGTCTTAGATTAGCTATAGGAGTACTGTCCCAGCTGGCGGAGGTTCACCGGGGAACTCTTAAGTACCGCTTCGCTTCAACCGTAGTTGTGGTGACAGACAGACTCTTTATTGGCTTGTCTCTAACACAATTTTTGCGTATTGAAATATAATCATAAAACAAAATTAATTAACATTATTGACGTCCAAAATTCCTAATTCTCGACGTAAATAATTGAAACGATCTTCTGCTAGAGGTTTTGTGAAGATGTCAGCTAATTGATTCTCAGTGTCTATGTATACAAGTTCAATATCTCCATTCTGATGATGATCTCTAAGAAAATGATGTCGGATCTCGATATGCTTAGTACGATAGTGACATACTGGATTCTTAGTCAAATTAATTGTGGTCGTGTTGTCACAGAAAATGAGAATGTGTGTGAAAAATAAATCATAGTCTTCCAAGGTTTGTTTCATCCACAAAATCTGAGCACAACAACGTCCTGCGGAGATATACTCAGCCTTTGTTGTTGATAGGGCTACAGAATTTTGCTTTTTACTAAACCATGAGACTAAAGCCTTGCCTTAGAAATGACATGTGCCACTGGTACTTTTTCTATCAACTTTGCATCCAGCAAAATCTGCATCCGAGTAACCAATAAGGTTAAAGGACTTGGTTTTAGGATACCATAAGCCAACAGAAGAAGTGCCCTTAAGGTATCGAAAGATACGCTTAACTGCACACAGATGTGATTCCTTTGGATTAGCTTAAAAACGTGCACACAGGCAAACACTAAACATAATATCTGGACGACTAGCAGTTAAATAAAGTAAACTACCGATCATACCTCGTTACTTACGTGTGTCGACAGGCTTGCCTTGTTCATTAATATCAAGCTTTGTTGAAGTTTCCATAGGAGTGCCAATAGGTTTGACATTGTCCAGATCAAACTTCTTTAGCAAATCTTTTGTGTACTTGGCTTGATTTATGAATGTCCCATTGTCAGTTTGTTTGATTTACAGTCCGAAAAAGAATTTCAGCTCTCCCATCATGCTCATCTCAAACTCATTCTGCATACACTTAGAGAATTCTTGACAAAGAGATTCATCAGTAGATCCAAATATAATATCATCAACATAGACTTGTATTAAGAGAAGCTTGCCATTAAAAGACTTAATAAAAAGTGTAGTATCAACCTTGCCCTTTGAAAAACCGTTATCAAGTAGAAAAGAGCTAAGACGATCATATCAAGCACGAGGGGCTTGTTTTAAACCGTACAAAGATTTCTTCAACTTGAAAACATGATCAGGGTTTTTAAAATCTGTGAAACCTGGAGATTGTGCTACAAAAACTTTTTTTTTATAAAACCATTTAAAAATGCACTCTTAACATCCATTTGAAATAATTTGAAATTATGAAAACATACAAATGCACATAACATGCGAATGGATTCTAATCTCGCAACTGGGGTATAAGTCTCATCGTAGTCGATACCTTCTTCCTGATTATATCCTTGAGCTACGAGTCGAGCCTTGTTACGAGTCACTAAACCATTCTCATTAAGTTTATTTCGGAATACCCAATGGGTGACAATGATTGGATGATCAATAGGTCTGGGAACAAGTTCCCAAACTTGATTCCGTTCAAATTGGTTTAATTCCTCATGCATAGCATCTAACCAAAAATGATCACTACATGCTTCATCAATGGTTTTGGGTTCTAGCTGTGAAATAAATGCAATACTAGAAACAATATCTCTACTGGATATACGAGTACTTACACCTTTGGTAATATCACCAATTACCAAATCCTTTGGATGATCAGCCGTAAATTTCAATCTTTTCGGCAGACTCCGAAGGTAGCTGCTTCCGGGTTCTTCTCTTAGAGAATCAGCTAGTGTTGAGCTTGGTACAGTTAGATCTTCGTCATTGTCACCGATAGTCATTTGATTCAGTTCATCAAAGGTGACGTTGATTGATTCTTCGATGATCATAGTTCGTTTGTTGAAGACTCTGTATCCTTTGCTCTTGGCCGCATAACCTAAAAATATACCTTCATCGGCCTTTTCGTCAAACTTTCCCAAATTATCTTTTGTATTAAGAATAAAGCATTTACAACCAAATATTCTAAAATATGAAACTGATGGAATTCTATCAAACCATAACTCAAATGGAGTCTTCTTCGATTTGGGTCGAATTAGAACTCTATTGAGAACAAAACAAGCTGTATTGACAGCTTCAGCCCAGAAATATTTGGGTAGACTAAACTGGTTTAACATTACTCTGGCCATTTCGGATAGAGTTCTGTTCTTACGTTCCACAACTCCATTTTGTTGTGGAGTCCTAGGGCAGGAGAACTCGTGTACAAAATCGTGTTTGTCACAAAATTGCTCAAACTCTGCATTCTCGAATTCGCCACCAAGATCGCTTCTAATACGAGTGATCATGTAACCTTTTTCATTCTGTACTTTCTTGCAAAAGGTGACAAATTTGTATAATGCATTATTCTTGCATGTCAAAAAGTATACCCATGTGTATCTAGAGTAATCATCTACAATTACAAAAGCATATAACTTAACTCCGAGACTAGCAACTCTGCTAGGACCAAATAAGTCCATATGTAGCAATTGTAGAGGTCTAGTAGTACATACTGTGTTTACTGACTTGAATGTGGATCTGGTAGCTTTGTTCTTTTCACATTGGCTGCATACCGAATCCTTCTTGAATGTTATGTCCGGTAAACTGCGTACTTGCTTCTTCGTGGATAATCTTGAGATTGTGTCCATATTTGCGTGATCGAGTCTCATATGCCACAGATGACTCTCATCACTTTTAGCCATTAAGCATCTACCTGAAATGTTAGTTTCTTCCAACAAATAGAAAACATATATGTTGTCTTCCCTGATACCTTCAAAGATAGTACTACCAGTTGAGCTATCAACTATAGTACATTTGTCTTTGCCAAAGTTGATGCCATAACCATGATCAGCTAAATAACTTATGCTGAGTAGATTATGTTTCAATTCGGTAACCAGACAGACATCCTTAATCACAGGATAGGGAGACTTACCAACATCACCGATACCAATGATATACCCTTTCAAGTTGTTACCGAAGGAGACATAGCCTTCCTTCTTCTTCTTCGACAGTGTTGCAAATAATGTAGCGTCACCGGTCATATGCCGTGAACAACCGCTGTCGAGGATCCATTTGCTTTTAGCATGTGAAAAGTGTTCCACCTACAAAATAATTTGCAGATAAAACTTTTGGTACCCATTTCTTGTAGGATCCTGAGATGTTAGCTTTTGGTATCCATGCATAAATATTTAAATCAACAAGCTTTCTAATTCTACATGCATGAGAAATATGACTAGTGTGGCCACAATAATGACATTGTGCATGTTTAGTGTTGAAAGCTGAGTGGTGTGCATGGTTGGTAGGTTTAGGTTTTCTAGTATAGAAGAAAGTATACATATAATCCTGTTTGGGCTTAACCTTTTGGGGTAAAGGTTTGATATGGTTAGGTCTGACAGTATTTGGTTTGGGAATGTTCCGATTATTCGATAAGTGACATGTGTTAGGGTAGGAAGCAGCAGTCTCAGGCTGTTTTCCTAACCTAATTTTTAATCTTTTGAAAGTGTCATATAACTTAGTATAGTCAGAAGTGAGTGCTTCCATTCTGACTTGTGCACTTTGAAGACTTTTCTTCTCTTTAGAAAGTTCTTCTTTCAGTTGGTCAATAACCGTGTCTTTTTCTTCGGATGACTTGGTAGTCTCGTGTAATAAGAGCTTAATAGAAGAAAGCTCACCAGACTCGCTAACATTATCTTTAACCTCAGCAAGTAGATCGGTAAGTCTTCCTATTTCACCTTTGTACTCTTTGAGTACCTTCTTAGAGGTTTGATATTTGCTACGCAGTTTCCTGTAATCAATTATCAGTTCACTGAAGGCTTCTCCTAATTGCTCAAAGGTGAAGTCATCATATGTATCAACTATAGGTTCAGAGAGTACCTGATCGGATGCCATAAAGCATACATTTGCAGCTTCTTCTGATTGTTCATCTTCTAAGTCGCTGGCTTCACTTTCATGCCATATGCTGGTATTGGCATATTTTTGAGATGTTGATCTCTTCAGGTTCCCTTTCTCATACATGTTGCTCTTCTTGCTTGATGATGAGTTTGTAGGACAATCCTTCTTCATGTGTCCCTTCTTCTTGCATCCATAGCAGACAGCATCATCTTGATACCAGTTGTTGTTGCTATTGTTTTCTTTGGCTTTCTTCTTATATCTCATGAATCTTTTGAATTTCCTTGCTAGGAGTGCTTGATCTTCAGCATCAGATTCACTGCTGTCTGAATCACCTTCAGTAGCTTTTCTGTGCTGAGCCTTGAAAGCGATCGTCTTCTCCTTTGGTGCAGGCTCTTTAAAATCTTGTAGCTCCAGTTCATAAGTGAGTAGCTTACCCATGAGTACTTCGAGTGTCATGGTAGTGAGGTCGTTTCCTTCAATGATTGTAGTAGCCTTCGGAATCCAGTTCTTTGTAAGTGCTCGCCGGAGTTTGCGAATCTTTTCATGGTTACTGTAATCTTTGCCTAGGGAGGACAAAGGATTTAAAATATCTAAGAATCTCTCGAACATCTGAGTAACTGTTTCGTTGGGCTTCATCTTGAATGCCTCGTACTCCTGAGTAAGTCTGCTGACTTTTGATTCTTTGACTTGAGTCGTGCCTTCATGTGTGACTTCAAGAAGCTTCCACACTTCATTAGCAGTTGTGCAGATAGACACCCTGTTAAATTCAGTTCTGTCTAAAGTACAAAATAAAGCGTTAATAGCACGTGCGTCAAGACTGGCCTTTTTTTTCTTCCTCTGTATATCTGTTATGTGGTTTTTCAGTTAAAACTCCATCAACATTTATACGAGGTGGCTTTTGATAGCCATCAATAACAATAGACCATAAATCAAAATCAAGAGATTTCAAGAAGAAACGCATCCGTATTTTCCAATAGGTATAATTTGTACCATCAAACAGTGGAGGTCTGTTTGTGGCTTGGCCTTCACTTGTGAATTTCATAGTTGCCATGTGTTGTGCTGTGATCTATATAACAATTAATTAAATAAATAAATAATTGTAATGTTACCTTGCTTTACCTGTAACACCCGCTCTGGTACCAATTGTAGGAACGAAATCTTAAAGTACAATACTCTAGAGGGGGGTGAATAGAGTTGGCAGCGGAATATTGCTAATTAAAAATTATTAGCAGCAAGATCACAGAATAACAATCACAACTAAATAATGTAAAGACAGAGATAAGAAAGCAAACGCAAAGACAGCGATGTATACTGGTTTCCTTCTGTTGAGGACTAGTCCAGTCGGTAGAACTCTTGCTACCAGTTGAATCCACTATTTGCAAAACCGCAAGTTTTCTTACGAAGTCCTTGCAACTTCTACAACGCGAGCTTTGATACGAAGAACTCGTCCAACTTCAATTGTAAAAAAGTATTCTTCTATCAAGCCTTCTGATTACAATCATTCAGAAACTTCTAGACCGCACCGCACTGGCAAATCGACTAGAGGATTGTAACTGGCTTGGGATCTGAAAATTAAAGCTCAAAAAAAACTCTTTGGAAGACAGTAGGCTTTAAATAGAGAGAAGATTGAAAGTGAATGAGTGAGTTAAAATGATCAAAATTTTTCTCTATTTATAGGAGTTCCAAAGACAGAATTCTGGCAGAATTCGGGCAGAATTCGGGCAGAACTCGATGAGTAAATCTCGGTCAAATCTGCAACTGCAGGAGGACCAAGTTCCAAGGAATTCAAAAATCAAAACGGCCACTAACCGAACTCTGGCCGAACTCTGGCCGAGTTCTGTCAGGGTTTGGTTAGGGTTTTTCAAAATAGATTTTGGGAAATTTTGAAAACCTTTTTGGAGCTTTTGTAAATACGAATGTTTTTCAAACCTAAGGACATTTTAAAAACATTTGGAAATCATTTTGGAATAGCCTATTTGCTAGTAAGACTCGGTGTACAATGTATTTCTAGACTCAATAAAATAAAAGATTACATTTCTCAAAAAAATACAGACTCGAACAGGCAAACAACGATTCGGTCTTGAACTGAGTAGATAGCCGTTCTTGATCATGTCCAAGAGTCCGAGATATCCTGACTAGCTCCATATATCGAGACAGAGTTTGATCAATTATTAAAATCAGTTTGACCATATGACCAATGGGCCAATAGTAAAATCAGAATAAAAATAGAATTAGAGGGGTTTACCTATAGATTGCAAGGATCAAGAAAAAACCCAAAATCAAACGATTCCCGTTGCTATCCAAATCTTTCCAATTGCTCTAAAACTGAAATTGCTCCTAAAAATTAGCAGTAGAGGTTGATTAGAATCATATGCAAAAGATTTGGGTCAAAAAGGATTAAGAATGGATTTTCTATGAATTTAGGAAAGTGGGAATTTACCTTTCTTTCTAAAACTTGGTTGAGCACTAAAGAGGAAAGAACAAGTAGATGAGACATTAAATAGGAGGGATTTCCTTGTGTGGCTGGCCACTTAGGGTTTGGTTAGGGTTTAGGCTCAAGTCATGGGCCTATGGGCTTAAGTCACAAGTCATGGGATTAAATCACAAGTCATTGAATTAAAATCATAAGTCATGAAATCAATACACCTATTCTATTCCTCCTATTTGAAAACTAGATTCTAATGGCTAGAATGAGGTTAACTTAAGTTAGACTAGGGTCACACAATCTAACCAAGTCACCATAGCTAGGATTAGCTTCTAGGCTAGTCTACCAAGTCTCAATAAGTTAAAGTCAAAGATAGCAATCACCAATTCAATAAATTAATTAAAATTCAAAAATTTACCAAATGACCAAAATATCCTCAAGCTGAAATGTGGTAGTGACATATCTACCCTCCTTAAAATAATTTTGTCCTCGAAATTAAAAAGGCGAAACTAAACTGATGAGAAGGATAGACAATCATACCTCAGGGTCCAAATAGATATGGGTATCGCTCGCGCATCTGATCCTCCCGCTCCCAGGTAGACTCTCCTGGAGAATGATGCCTCCATGCGACGCAAACCAAAGGTATCACCTGGTTTCTTAGCACCTTCTCTCGACGATCCAGAATCTTCACAGGCTACTCTGGATAACTGAGAGTAGGTCCTACCTCAATCTCCGAATGATCAAGTACATGGCTAGGGTCAGCCACGTACCATTTCAACTGTGATACATAGAATACGTTGTGGACACCCACTAGTGCAGGTGGCAAGTCTAACCTGTAAGCCATGTCACCGACCCTCCCGCTGATCACGAAAGGTCCGATGAAGTGTAGGCTAAGCTTCCCACCTCTACCAAAATGTATGGTACCACGAGTCGGAGATATCCTCAGAAAAACTATGTCTCCAACCTAATCACAAACAAGGCCTCTAATTACTAAATAATCAAACATGATAAAACAAACACAACAACAACCTGTTTCTAATCCTATCTCCAGTCAACTAAGTCAAACATAGTCAATGGTCAACTACTGGTCAACAACTAGTCAATTTGTTAATATCCAAGCATTTGGTCAACAACTGGTCGACTAAGTCAACTTGGACTATTGGGTCAATGGCTATTCTAGGGTTTAGACTAAAATAGACTATAGTACAAAAAAATAATATCAAGACCAACTAAATCCTAATTTCAAAACATACACATGTATACTCTACATTAAACTAGACTCATAACTTCAAACCCTTAACCATAATACATACTCTAAAATACCTCACATAACCCCATATATCTTATGCTCTAATACCCATATATCCCTAATGTAACCCATAGAACCCACACTATTCTAAGTGTATCATCTATGCAAACATATAGACTAACCATTTCATATGCCTAATCTTTATAATATATGCAGAACCCCTTAACCCATATCACTTATCACATATATCCCTATAATATATACACAATGCATACCATTAGCCTAACATGGAGGTTTACTAGCACAAGCAGCAATTTAATCAAAATAAAAGGGACAGGACATGCAATATGGTTAATCCTGGAAGCAGGACAATGCCTTGGACAGATAGTGTGACTGAACACAACACTCAAACTGAACTTAAATAAAAGGGCTTGAAACAATGCCTAAGTGGCTAAAATGGAACTGATACTCAACTAATGTCCTGTTGTGAGACAAATCAGAGTGGATGCAGTGATGCAATGATTAAAGCTTGATAGTACAGTGTAATGATGCATGCAAATCACTGCATGCAGTGGAGAATACATGTTAGACAAGACATCCAATACAGGTATGAAAGGTGGTGAAGGTCTGAACTTATAATGAAATAAAGTCTGACACTACATATAGGTTGGGTGAAAAAGTTGAACCTAAGAAGCTATGGTGGGTTGCTATATAGGGACAGTACTCTACATTGGCTGAGCAAAACATGAAAAGGGGTTAAATTATGAAGGATGATGAGATATGGTCAGGACATGGTCTCATGTTCTGATACTTGATGAGTATCAGTGAAACTAATGAGGGTATCAGGTAAACAGAACATGCAATGGTTAATATGATATACTGTAGGACATGCAAGTGGTGAAAGTATGTGAAGTACAGGAAATGAATGAGTGCATGTGAATCATGGATATGCAAGGAATGTTATGTGAAGTGCAGGGCCAATTTGTGTGGACATTTCAGGTATACATGATACTAAGGTAGTGCAGTAGTTCATCTATATGCAGGACATGATCAAATTTGTAGGTTATATGCATAAGTAGCAGGGAATGAAGTGTCAATTACAAGAGAGTGAAGTGTGAATTATGTATCTAAGTCTAATATGTCAGAAAAGTCGTGTGATAATGATGAAGCACAATATGGCGTGTCCGAGTAGGACACGAAGGTCATGGGGGTAGGGTGTCATGTATAGGTCATGCATGTGAAGTTGGTTTTAAGAAAACAACTAATCTTGTACTCATAATTTAAAAGTCATGGCAATGTGCATATGATAATCATAATTAAAGTGGGAATGGTCAATGGCCTAAATTGGACCGAAAGCTGTGATACGAAAGTAGCACAAGGGAATAAGTTTGAGCGGGACATAATATATCAAGATGAAGATAATCTCGTCTACTACAAACTCATGAAGGAAGTTTCCAAAGGTTTACATCTCTGACGTTCAAGAATCAAAGTCACAGAAAGAATATTCATCTACCTAGAATACTCTCTCTAGGGTTCCCTTATAGTCATTCTAGTCAAACTACCGCACAAAGCAATCACAAGGTATCAAAACAAACAAGCAATATGGGTCAATTATCTCAAAAGACATGCTAAGGTCTAGGCTAAAATCTGGGTACTTCTGAGGCTCTAGGTGGAACTGGATACTGCTCCCTTAAGGTCTCCGCCTGGACTCTATGTGCCTCCAACACATCCCGGAGAGTCCATATATCTAAGCTCCGTCAGAAAACAAGCCTTCCCAGAATATGGTATGGGGTACTACTATAGGAGGCAGAGGAAAATCCTCAGTCTCAGGTGAAGCTACAGCTACACTCAAGGACAGGCTCTGGTCATAGGTGTCCTACTAGAAAAGGTAAGGGAAATAATAAGAAATCATCAAGGCTGTAAGGCAGACTAGTATCCTATATAAAAACTGGTAGGTATTATAAATAAAAGGAGAATCATCTACAATGGGTTATAATTCTAATACCAATACTAACTATCATATCTAGGGTACAGACACTCTACAAATTATCATATCATTACACTATGAAAGAACTACATATGAATAAGCTCTACAAAACTAAATATCCTTACTTCTAAGTTATTTGATGATGGAATACAATTTATAATAACAGAAGGGTACGATAGAGATGATATGTTTAAAACCTTCTCAAGGTACAATTTGATAATCATATGTGTCTGTCCAAAATTATGTTAATCAGAGTCCTCGCCATGCCATTAAGCAAGGCTACGATAAACGATAGATTCCATAACTGTGGTATGCACCTCTATAATCATATCGTCTGGAAATCTCGCTATGTCGACTAGTATAGCTGCAAGAAATTCTAAATCTCATAACCAAGATACGTACATCCGAAGTCAGGTCTCTATGTTTTTGCCATGCCAGCTAATAGCTGCGATAAACTACAGGTTCCATAATCAAGTAGACGTTTTACCATCCCTGTTATTCCCGTCAACATATGTTATCAGAAAATATCGTAACTCAGGCCATAAAATTCATCTTGATAGGAAAATCAAAGTCAACAACGATTCATCAAAAATCAAATTCAATAATCAAGGAGTGAGAGCGAACAAAATAAGGGAAAGGATTTTAAATTGAAGTTTAATGAGATTCTCAAGGGTCATCCCAGGAATCTCTCAAGGAATCCTAACTGTGATTGAGTACCTTCTAAAATATCACAATCCTACTGTAGGCTGTAGTGATACTCTAGTTCGAATACCACTACATTAACTCGACCTGCATGGGCCACCACTAAAAATGTGTCACGACCCGCACCCTAGAGTAAGGGCACGAGAAGTGGGTACATCCAGCCTACGCCGCAGTGTCGGCGGTAGAACGCTGTCCTAGATCAATCACCTAACAATATATATAAGATACCTGTACAGTTTATACACTCCGAATGGAGGTGACATAGCAAATACAGTCTCAATCACAACTAAGGTAGAATACGATAAAAAGATAGATATGAAATGAAATGAATCCACAGAGATACAACCAGATAGAAGTCTAAGTGTCTAAGATAACAAAAATCCAAATAACATCTCAAAATCCCAATACAGTAATCTAGAGTAAATACAATAAAAGACATCCTATACTAAAGGAGTGTCATCCACTGCTAAGGGGTCCTGCTGCTGGTCCAGGTCACAACAGTCATCTAGGATAGTCCCGTAATATGTGGAACAGAACGCCTCAGCCTTATCCTCTGTAATATTTTCAACAGGTCCAGTCAGGACAGGAGCGAGCACAGTACATCTCAACAAATCATAACAGGTTAGGAAATATAAACATGCTGGAGAGTAAGATACATGAAACTGAAAGAACAACATGATGTAAAAAGAGAGACTATAAGTAAATAGCTACAATATATAAGAGAACTATCAGTGCTAGTTATGTAGAGTATAAGATGGTTATGTAAACGGTACGATGTTGTACACGAGTAATTTACAGAGGTTGTATACAAGTAATCTACAAGATTGAATACATAACCACTTCTACTCTCCCGTCCCCAATCAATACACAAGGATCCAGTCAAGTTATGTTATTGCACATGAAGTATAGTTGTACACGATGATCATGTGAGCACATGAATATACACGATTTCACACGATTTATATATGAATGTCACAAATACAAGGAGTATACGATGCTCACGATAAAGTATACGAACATGAGATACCCGATGTATCCGCTAAGGGGAAGACATCGTACGAAAAGATCCATATAATACTAATCCATATTACCAACGTGTCAGCAACATGTAAAGTAATCAAAAGCAGGAAATATAATCTTAAACAAGATATGGAATGATCAAAGAATGTACTCGCCTGGTATCCTGAATATCTGAAGAGAATATATTGTCCGAGGAGTGGTGTCTGCCTCCTATAGAACAGTACAAGTCACTACATGTCCAAAATAGTATAATAGACTACTACAATGCATCTACATGATGTTTGGGGTCAATCTAGGCTAAAGTCAACCATTGGTCAACTCTAGTGAACTACACTAGTCAAACTAGGTCAACTAGGTCAAGCCTAACCCAAACAAGTCTCACTAGGCATAACCAGCCTATTCTAGCAAGCACACATCAAAACTAGGCTATACAAGCCAACAACACACATTCACTGGGCATTCATGCCATACATAGGATATGTACCATATATATAGCCTATAGGCCATAAGGGCTATATCATATATTCCCACATATTATATATACACCCAATTAATATAATAACATACATACATATATATATATATATATATATATATATATATATATATATATATATATATATATATATATATATATATATATATATATCACATAATTATTATCAAGCATATAGATAAGGTATATATATATTTACATATACATAGAGGGAGATAGAGAGGGGAATACATGGCATGTGTGTATGTGTGATACAACATAGGTACATGTGAGGGTTTCGGTTAGTTGATATATCAATGTTTGTGTAGTGTCAAGTGACAGTTAGCTAGGTTGTGAGTGTGTCAAAGTGACAGAAATACAGTAGGTAGTTGTGTGTGAACATGAATGTAGGCTAGATGTGTGTGTATATTTACATGATAGTGTAATAGTGCCCAGATTTTGTGTCTCAGGAAACATGGCAATGTTGGTAGTGTACAGTGTCAATACAATTTCAGAATAGAGATGTGACTGAGTGTGTGAGACAATATGGTACAACATGTCAGTAGAGTGTGAGTGACAATATTATAGCTAACAGTGTAATGACAGTTTATATATTAACAGTGTATAGCACTGAGTGTATCATGTGAGTGTTAACTCAGGAAGAGTGTTGTGTTAAAGTGTGAGTTATCAAAACAGTGTAATGTGTCCATGTGTCCCAGGGAATCAGTACAAGGTGAGTGAGCTGTAGGGTATGTGTAGTGTTTTCAGGAATTTGGCAAAATAACTGTGCATACATTAGTGTTCTCAGGACATTAAGTAAATTGACAGTTCTCATTGACAGTGCAAACCCAATTCGAAAATCCCATTCTCAAACACCAATCCATAACCAACATTTCAGTACTCTAGTACAGGTGTAAATGAATTAAGATGGCAATTTAAATCATTAACAACAGTTAAAAGTATAATTAAACTCAAAAATCACAATTCAGTAAAACATGTATCAGTAAAAATGGGAATTTGAAATTCAAAACTTAAAAACATGTTAATAACTTAATTAAATGGTTGGTGAACCATGTGTCAAGGGTGTACGTGTCATCGCACTCATTCGTGTCCAACTAAGTGGACACAATCGTGTCCAAGACACTCAAACACCACACGAGCACACACGCAGTGCACAGCCTCGTGCACGCGTGCACACGTGCCCAGCACACGACACATGCCACGTGGGGACACGTGGCCGTACACACATGTACGCCAGGGGTAGGGCTACCCCACTGACACCCTATATCATGTCCTAAACATGTGTCCAGTCGTGTCCAACTACGTGTCAGTGACTAATTTCGTACGTGTACAGCTGCTCGTACGACCAGTGCGGGGAGGAGAACTCCTCGCATACGCAACCACTTGTGCTCAGATTTTAGGAGGCCAATGTCAGCCAGTGCCCTGACATCCTCCCAAAAAATAGCATGTCCTCGTGTCCTATACAGTGAGCAATAGAACCCGAGTAGCAGGACACTGCCCTAAGGCTGCTGCGGGCGTGTTCGTGTCCGCGTATGGACATGACACGACTCCAAAATCAGTGAACAAGGACACGAATCAATGAGCAAACCCTAGATCTAGGATTTCATTCAGAAACATTTGCAAAAATAGTAAAAAGAAATGGTTGTGGCATTTCCATAAACACCTAGCCTAACAAATCGATACGTGTCCGATACGGACACGAAACCTAATGCAAATGACACAAATCCTTCACTACAGCTAGAGGACACCTAGATCTAGGCTACCATGCAATAAAATCAAAATAGAAATAGAATTAGAGGGGTTTACCTATAGATTGCAAGGATAAAAAAAAAGCCCCAAATCAAACGGTTCCCGTTGCTATTCAAATCTTCCCAATTGCTCTAAAACTGAAATTGCTCCACAAAATCAGTAGTAGAGGTTGATTAGAATCTTATACAAAAGATTTGGGTAAAAAAGGATTAAAAATGGATTTTCTATAAATTTAGGAAAGTGAGGATTTACCTTTCTTTCTAAAACTTGGTTGAGCACAAAAGAGGCAAGAACAAGGAGAGGAGACATTAAATAGGGGGGATTTCCTTGTGTGGCTGGCCACTTAGGGTTTGGTTAGGGTTTGGGCTCAAGTCATGGGCCTATGGGCTTAAGTCACAAGTCATGGGATTAAATCACAAGTCATTGAATTAAAATCATAAGTCATGAAATCAATGCACCTATTCTATTCCTCCTATTTGAAAACTAGATTCTAATGGCTAGAATGAGGTTAACTTAAGTTAGACTAGGGTAACACAATCTAACCAAGTCACCATAGCTAGGGTTAGCTTCTAGGCTAGTCTACCAAGTCTCAATAAGTCAAAGTCAAAGATATCAATCACCAATTCAATAAATTAACTAAAATTCAAAAATTCACCAAATAACCAAAATACCCTCAAGCTAAAATGTGGTAGTGACAGTCGTGATGGACAATGTTGCCACAAGCTACTTCCAGTCCTAGAAGAAGCTGTCCCCGAAGCAGGCGAGATGGCAGGACATCTTAGCCGAGTTTGACATGGAGATGCGGTACAACCCTGACAAAGAGAACCAAGTGGTCGATGCACTTAGGTAGAAGGCCGAGCTCACAATGGTGTGCTTGCTCAAGGAAGATATTCTGGATCATGTTAGAGTGGGTATCGCTGAGGACTCGTTGGCACAGGCCATAGTAAAGCTTGTTCAACAGGGCAAAATGAGATGGTTCTGGCTGAAGCACGTGCTTCTCTATACCAAGGGTGACAGGGTGGCCATGCCAAAATAGAGTGGCTTGCGAAGACAGCTACCCAAGAGTGCCACGATACAAAGTGGACTAGACACCCGGGTCAGAAGCAGACCTTAGCGTTGCTGGAGGCCTCCTACTACTAGCCTCGCATGCATGAGGGCGTGGAGGATTTTATGCGCACTTGTCTTGTGTGCCAGCAAGATAAGGTGAACCATCAGAGACACGGGGGGCTACTGGAGCCGCTTCCCGTGCCGAGCCGATCGTGGAAGAGCGTATCGATGGTCTTCATATCCGCCCTGTCGAAAGCGAAGGAGCTTGGGTCCATTCTCGTGGTGGTGGACCGGTTCTCAAAGTACAACAACCTTCATTGCTCGTTCAATGGACTACACAGCAAAGGAGGCCGTGTGACTATTCAGCAGCCACGTTGTAAAGTTTTCAGACATCCTGGAGAACATAGTCAACGGCCGAGATCCCCACTTTACAGGAAAGTTCTGGACGGAAGTGTTCAAAATTCTCGGGACGGACTTGCACTTCTCGACCAGCTTCCACCCGCAGATGGATGACAGACCGAGTAGGTCAATTCTCTGTTCGAGGAGTACTTGCGGCACTTTGTGATTGCAAACTAGTGGGATTGGTTGCACCACCAGGACTTCGTTCAGTTCTGCTACAATCTTCAGCGGAGCGAGTTGTCATATAGCAGTCCATTCGATTTGTGATGGGTTGACGACCACTTGCCCCGCATATGCTAAGTACAGGGTCCTCGAGTAGAAGTTGTGCGGCCAACCAGTTCACTTCAGACTTCAAGGCAAAGACAGATATTGCCAAAGCATTTCTGGAGAAGACCGCGAGAAAGATTAAGAAATGGGCCGATGTGAGGCGAAGGCCAGTTGAGTACAAGGAGGGGGACATGGTGATGGCCATGCGACAATCGTAACAATTCAAGGTATTTCAGAAAGAGCATAAAAGACTAATTCAGAAGTACGAAGGCCGCTTTCCCGTGCTCAAAAAAGTAGACAAGGTGGCCTACAAGCTTGAGCTCTCCGCCAAGCTGAAGATTCATCCAGTCTTCTAAGCAATTTGCTTGAAGCCGTACCATGAATACTTGGAGGATCTTCAGCAAGGAGTTTTGAAGAGACCTGCAATGACCATGACTACGTCCTTTGACAAGGAATTAGAAACCGTACTCGACAAGAGGACTATCCGTCGACGAGTCGTGTCCCCGTATGTGGAGTACCTTATCCAATAGAAGGGCATATCGCACGACGAGTCTAGCTGGGAACGCGCTGATACACTGTATCAGTTCGAGGATGAGGTCCAGGCGTTTCTGAACGAGCATGGTTGACGAGAACATCAAAGCCTTAGGTGGGGAGAATGTAATGCCCAAAATGTTGCACCCCGCATGAGGCAAAGTTGCATATCCTTTTACAGACCAAGGTTATGCGAAAAGCTTCCAAAATATTCTAGAAGATGGTAGAACTTTCTATAAGCCCCAGAATCTAACAAATAATTTCAAGATGTATTTGTTATGAGACTGTACGCAGGTAGGTATAGGTCAAGCTGTTTATTTGCTAGGCAGCTCTGAACCCGGTCCTGAATCAACCCGATAAATGTCGTTCTGGGTCGGTCCGGTCAATGGACCGGCCTGGCCCCTAGTATATGGGTCCAGACTGCATTCGAGAAAGCGGTCCGATTAAGGCCGAACCTGGACCAGGGTGGCCAGGGCGACCGTCCAGGGCCCCATGGAATATAAGGGCCCAAAAATAATATATATATATATATATATATATATATATATATTAGTAATCTTGTATCTAAAATAGAACTGATATGTAACATGACCCTATTATCACAAAACAATTGTAGTATAGTGGTTAGTATGTTGAACTTGTACATTAAAGGTCCTAGGTTCAATTCTTGGTTCTAACAGTTTTTAAATTTTACTTTTATTTCAAAAAAATTATATTCTATATGGGCCCCATTTTGAAAGTTTGTCTAGGGCCTCCATGAACTCAGGGTCGGCCCAGGGTCTGATAGCCCGGTCCGTAGAAATATTAAACCGGTTCAACTAAAAAAAATTTGTACCCGGGCCTGGTCGATGACCCGGTCTAAGTTCGGTACAAATTCGGTTCCCGCGGTTCAAATTGACACTGAAAAATAAAATTTTAAATCTCTATGAGGGAATCAAATCCATGAGTCATGACCCTCTCTAACAGACTCTAACACTAAATTTCTCCACCTAACTATGCATTCCATTTCATTTCATGTTTTAAATACATATAAATGAGGTATACATACAGTACAATCTACTTTTTTTTAAATTGCTCTGCTCGTAGGTCAGGCCCCGCCCAGTTCGAACCCTATCCGGCACGAAGCTATCCGGGTCTAGGTCCGGACTGGATTTGAAGGTTGGTTATAAAAGTCTGGTCCTACCCATCTTCCTTTCTGGGCAGTCTGTGATAACATAAGACATATTGTAAAAAATTGAGCTTCTTGGTTAAGGTACAAAAATTAGGCTGTTTTGGCTAAATAAGACCTCGCGGAGTCCCACCGCTTGTACTGGATCAGGTTAGTAGGATTGCCCATCAGAGCACCGCCTAGAAACAACGGCAAGTGTCATATTTGTAATTAATTTAAGTTTTGACTTTAGTTGAGTGACGAAGGCCTCGTTTGGTACACTGTAATATAATCGTAATATAATGTAATCAAATAAAAAAATTAATTTGATTAAATTACGATTACGTTAATGTGAAACAAAAGGGGTTTAAATTTTTAGATATAGCAAAATTTTTCGAAATGAAACATAATATGTTTGTTTTAAGTGCTAATCTGGTTATCCTGGCTACCTACTTACCCGATTAGTCTAAAAACTATATTCATGATAATATTCTAAAGCATGTTTCAAATTTATTTCTTAGGTTGACTATGTGAATTCTCTGCAATCCCTCCATAATTAGGATATCCAATGGTATTTTTGTCCTAGCATGCACTTGGTGATCCAAACAGAAAATATAATGTATTTTGACAAGCATCTCCTTCACGGTCAAAATTGAAAACTTTATTTGTTCTCATAATACAATTACAAGGCAATACTTTTCAAATCAACATTTTTTTTTTCGAATCAACTTTGCATTTGCAACTTTAGAAATATTCTAACTGTAGTATGCACCTCCTCTACATAAATATACGTAATGTAGGGGTTTTTTAAACCTAAAATGAGTAGATTTAAATTAAATCTAATAGGATAAATTTAGGAAACTAAATCTAATATGGACATATTTTATTGAACCTAACTGATATGCATAGATTAGGTAACTCTAAATCTAGGTAGATCGAAACTAAACCTAATCCAAATAACTTTAAATTTAAATTAAACCTAACCTAGATGAATTTAGATAAGACTAAATCCAAATATACTTAAATTAAACCTAACTTTCCAAAATACAAGACATAATCTAACAACATTTTGTGAACTACTTGGTGGTGACTTACTGAATAAATTTTTTATTTTGGAAAGTAAAGGGTGGGAATAAAATTACTGAAACAAGCACTGAGTGTCACAACCCGCACCCTAATTAGGGGCACGAGCACGTAGGTACGTCCAGCCTACGCCAAAGAGTCGGCGGTAGAACGCTGTATAGGTCGTCTATAATATGCAACATCTAGACACAATATATAAACCTGTCATCTCCGTACAGAGGTATATAAAGTCATAACGCAATCGCAAGACATCTAAGAATGATAGAACGAAATATGATAAGATATGATAGAAGGAAATAAACTGGAAATAGATGCAAGATCTCAACACAAGTTAGAGTTCAAAATATCACACAAGATCCCAAATATAAATTATACTACAAGTCTCAAGTACTAGCTGGAACGCAGTCCAGTCAAACCTAACTAGTCTAAGTCTAAGCAGGCGGTACGTCCTCAATGGGCACCGGCACCACAGGGATCTCTATGTCGTACTCACCGTCTATGCCAAACCCATAGAAGGTCGATCAGTCAACCTCTATATCACCTGTAAACATCAACGGGATTATCCTATCAGGATATGAGTAAGTACAAACGCTAACAACAGTTCCATATGAATTTACAAATTCTATAATAGACAATTATAATGAAATACAAGATGAAATATCAAGACTGGAATATAAATAAGATATGTAAAACTGGATATCATGTCAAGGTATGAAATGCTGGAATGTAGAATAGTACAAGAATATCTGCTGTATAATATAAACATAAATGGTACCTTGAGATATTAGTACGTTATGTGATCGGCTTGGGTCAGGATCAGGCTGTTCCATTTGACCGGCTATGAATCAGGAAATACAAGAAAACTGGATCAGGCCGGCCACAATGAAAAGCTATGAGGCAAGCAGTATCAAGTCACGCTACATCCTACGTGCGGTGAGGGTGGAGCTATGATACAAGAAAGTAATAGGAATGTAGGAGGGATATTGATCACATAACCACTAATAACTCCCCATCCCCGAATAGTATAATAGATCCGGACATGATATGTCATGACACAGAATTCAAAAGTAGGGAGCCAGCCCACTCCCAAATTATGTCTATACAAGTACAAAAAAAAAGATCAAACAATATACCAGGAAAATCTAGGAATAATATCTCATGACAGGATCCGACGTATAATAGTCCGTGTACCATTATATCGAAAATCAAGTAAGATACTACAACTGAATCGAATATAGCAGATATCAAGACGATAAAAACTATCAGAGAATATACTCGCCTACGGTCCTGAGCTGTCAATGAGAATCGATGCTCAGAGTGATGTCATAGACCTAAAGATAAGATAACATGAGTTAATTAGGGTTTGACAGTGTATGGCATAATATTCTAGTGTATGCTATGCAATCTAGGTCAAACTCAGTCAAACTAGGTCAAACTAGGTCACACTAAGTCAAACTAGGTCATACAAAGTCAAACGAGGTCAAACTAGATCAAAGGTTGACTTACAGTTGACTTTTGGTTAACTAGTCAACTCTGGTCAACTCCTAGTCAAATCTAGGTCAAACTAGGCTAATAGTTGACTCATAGTTGACTTTTGGTCAACTGATCAACTCTAGTCAACTCCTAGTCCATTCTAGGTCCAATGTTGACTTTTAGTTGACTTCGAGTCAAAACAGTCAACTATGGTCAAACGGGATCAACTCTAGTCTAGGTATCCTATTAAAAACCTTTACCTACCAAGATACCATATACCTTGGTCATATTGGTATCCCAATACCAATACCTTGGTAGGAATCCAATACCTTAACTTAGGTAAATATATACCTTAACTACCTAAGATACCCATCTTAGATATCTAGCAACTACCCTAAGCTACTAGCTAATCAATACTAAAGATATCTAACCTTAGCTACTAGGTATACCCCTTACCTTGAAGGTATCCCAATACCTTACCTTATAGTAAGGTAAACCTCATTTACCTTGGTAAAGGTAAAGTCAAATCCTAAGATACAATATCAGTATCCTA
The DNA here is from genome assembly GCA_029216955.1 of Iris pallida. NCBI lineage: Eukaryota > Viridiplantae > Streptophyta > Magnoliopsida > Asparagales > Iridaceae > Iris > Iris pallida. Next base: position 54,451,755 of record JANAVB010025196.1, read on the forward strand.
AGATACCTATTTTCTAGTATCCTAAGATACTAGCATACTACCCTAACCATTACCTTCAACCCACTAACTAACTTACTAGTCACCAAAATATCCTAACATCTAACTAACACTATCAATACCTTATCTAACAACCATAATATCCTAACTAATATCTAACATTACACTCACTAACTCTCTAAGGTATTCTAATATAAATACTAACATTCTAACTTAGACACACACACACACACATACACAAAAGGGAGGAAATGTGCTAAGAGCTAATGGGCTATTTGCTTGCAAGGGCTACAATGGGGCTAAATGAGGTGCTACTGCTGCTGCTAGGTGGCTTAGCTACTGCTGTTGCTGTCTGCAGCAGCAGGCATGCTGCTGCTACGGCTGTGGCTACTGATACTGCTGCAGTTGCTCTTCCCCTCACTCCTCTCTACTCTCTCACTTCCACACACTCACTCAACACTCACACTAACATAAACAAAATCAAATACCAACATATAACATACAATCCTCCCTCTCTCTAAACACAAACATATATCTAAATTATATATATATCTAAATTATATATATATATAATATATATATATAACAGTCCACTATATAAATAGATACCAATGGATTCAAATCTATCAAAAATGTAAGGGAAAGTTGAATAGAGAGATGGTTATACCTATTGGGAGTTGGATCCCAATGATACACTCAAAAGGACACGATTTCGACACAAAAATTTCTCCAAATTGGACACCCTCCTTTGCTCCTTGCTCCACTCCTTGCTAGCATCTCCTTCTTGATGGACTGAGAAGAATGGAGGAAGAATGGATTGATTTGACAGATCAAAACCAAGAGGGAAGCTCTCAAGTTTTGGGGAAGAACAAATTTTGGAAAAAAAAGAGAGGCAAGTATGAAATAAAAAAGGTGGAGATACCTATGCCCAATGTGGCCGGCCATGTTGCGACCTATTTTGGGCCTTAGAAAAAGTCCAAGTTGCCCTCAACTAGTCTCCATTGGGTGAACTTTAGTCATGCCAAGATTTGGGGTCAAAAGGGTCAAGTTCTAATCTCTAATTGAACCTATCTAGTCATGTGGGATTAGCCTAATTACACTAGACTAATTAGTGGGTCTTGTGGGCCATGTCTAACTAATTTTTGGCTCCCGACTAGAGTCTAAACTACCCGGACCACTAACACAAGTCAAAACGAGACAAAAATCAAACCCGACTAAACTAATCCCCAAATATCAATACTAATAAATAAATAATCACAAAATATTAGAAAATGAAAAATAACCATTTTACCTTCAATTATGAAAACTGGAAGTGACAAATCTACCCTTCTTAAAAAAATTTCATCCACAAAATTAAAACATACCAATCACAGGAAAACACAAGCAGAAAACAAAAGAACATATACCTCAAAGCTCGAAGAGATAAGGGAAACGCTTCAGTATATCGTCCTTCCTCTTCCAGGTAGACTCGCCTGGAGAGTGGTGCCTCCATGCAACACGAACCAAGGGTATAACCTGGAGAGCACCTTCTCCCGACGATCCAGAATCTCTATAGGCTGTTCTGGATAGTTAAAAGTAGGTCCTACCTCTATCGCTGAATATATCGCTAGGATCTGCCACGTACCACCTCAGCTGCGACACATGGAACATGTTATGCACTTCCTCGAGCGTAGGCGGCAAGTCTAGTCGATAAGCTACTATACCGACCCTTCCAAAGATAGTGTGTGAAACCCAGTTTTGAATGTGAATTATTATTATTATTATTATTATTAGTATTATAATATTATTACTATTATTATTATTATTATTATTATTTATGAGCTTTAGAAATTAATTTCAAAATTTAATATGGTTTTTGATTGCTGACCCGTCCCGAGCCCGGACCAGCTTCCCGAAACACAGACCCAACCTGAACCCCCTCCCTTCTTTTGAATTCTAATTTTTGCTTTCAAAAAAAATATATAATATTATTTTTCTTGAGTTGGTCCACGTTGGACCAACTCTTCTCATTCCCCTCCCACACGTTTGTTCCCTCTTTTCCTTACTTTACTCCCTTTCTTTCACTCACACGACACCCACAGCAAAACTCCTCAACTCACCCCTTATAACTCTCCCTCCTTTTACTCATAGCACTACTCCCACCCTTTAAACTCTCACACCCACACCATCCACCACTATAACACACCCTCTCTCTATCTTCTTCCCAGAGGAGAACATCCCCTTCACCACTTCATCATTTCCCTTCCCCCTCACAAATTTCCCTCAATACCTCCGCCCTCGGACCCGAGCTCCGGCGCCCGACCCCCTGCCTCCTACCGGCATCCTCCAGCCGTGCCCCCTTCCAAGGCCTCCTCGGTGCCCCGTCGACCCGAGCACGCCCATCCACCACCAGTCGGACCCCGACCCGACCCCCGGCGCCTTCTGTCGCAGCCGCCCCGGCTGTGCCCCGTGCGCGCCCAGCCCCGGCGTGCCTCCGGCAGTCCCCGGCGCACCCCACCGCCGCCGGCCAGCGCAACCCCGCGGCTTCCCGTGCCCTAGCACGCGAACGCTGTTCTCCCCGGTGCACCCCGATCACGTACCCTGCTGTTCGGGACAGCCCTGTCCAGCGATGTTCGCGGGAGATCGAGTCCGATCTGTGGATTGGCGCATCCCGAGTCCGAGGCAACCCTTCGGATTCTGTCGATTTGGGTAATCCCTGGTTAATCACAGTAGTTCGTCCCTCCCCGTGTCAATGATGATATTTTGGTCCACGAAATTCTTCGAAAATTCGGCTTTCGGTTACGTGTTTGGTTCCGGGAATTTTTCGGAACCATTGTTAGATTTATTCTGTGGATTTGGCTTAGTTCTGTTCGTTTCGGGATTTCCCGAGAACCTTCGGGAAAGCTTCTGTTGGGTTGTTTTGCTTTCCGAAACTTTTCGGAAATGGTTTTCTAGATATTTTGGTTTGCGGATCTCTCCGATTTTGTGCTGTGATGGTTTTGGTTTGGTTTCGGATTCCCGAATTCATTTCGGGTCGTTCCGAATTAATTTTGAGAATAATTGTGGTTATTTTTATATATATTATTGGGATTCCCTGGTTTGGGATTTTGTAAGAAAATATTGGCACACTTTTTCAGTTTTTGGGTTGACCAAAAATAGAGGAAATGCTGCCGGATTTTCCGTAAAATTTAATTATATTTTAAAAAATGATTTTTAAATGGATTTCTGAAAAGTATTAATATTTTGGATTTTGGGCGACGACCGTATCGGTCAATGGGCCCTGGCTAAGTGCAAACGAAATCGGCTTCGCCCGGACGTTGAGGCATTAGCCTATATGACGATTGGACCATATCTGAGACTCATTAAATATTTAATTTATTTTTATTATTATTTAATTTACTCATAATTAAATTATAGGAAGTTTTAGAACTAACGACCGTTTCGTCTTATTTTAATTTATGTAAATAAATTGTAATGGGCATAAGCCCAGCTGGTTGTTGGTTCTGTGACTTGTATTTTGGTAGCGTAGGATTTTCTGCTGTTTTCTGGTTTTGCGAGTTCTTTTAGCGTACGCGTAAATCAACTAGATATTTATTTTGATAAAAAGGCTTAATTGCACTTTGCTACCCTCAACTATTACCATTTTTCAACTTCGTACCCTAAACTATTTTTTGTAACAATTTGGTTCCCAGATGTTATTTTGGACTAAAATGCCCCTACCCCTACCCCTAACCCTCCCCCCCTGCACGCTCCGGCCGCCCCCCCTGCTCACTCCGGCCACCCCCCCCTGCTAGCTCCGCCCTCCCCTCCCCCCCCCCGCCCCCCACCCCCCCTGCTCACTCCGGCCGCCCGCCCGCCCCCGCCTCTCCCCTAGGCCGCGGCAGCACGGGAGGAGGGGGGCTGGGGAGGGAGGGCGGGGCGGGAGGCGGGGCAGGGGGTGGCCGAAGGTAGCAGGGGTGGGGGGTAGGGGGCGGGGGGGCGGAGCTAGCAGGGGGGTGGGGCGGCCAGAGCAAGCAGGGGGGTGGCCGAAGTGGGGAAGGGGGTGGAGGGAAGGAAGAGGGAAGGGCATTTTCAGAATTTTTGAAAAATTAGGTATCAAGTTGAAAAAAAATAATAGTTGAGGTAACAATTTGTTACGAAAAAAAGTTTATGGTATCAAGTTGAAAAAGCGGAATAGTTGAGGGTAGCAAAGTGCAATTAAGCCTATAAAAAATTAATAAAGTTTTCTCACATAAAAATTTATAAGTTTTAATATTTAACAACGATCATGTATTTCTCATTAAAATAAGAAATTTAGTTTTATATATATAATTACGAAAATACAAAGTTTTAATCAATTAAATTGGAAACTACGAGTTTTTCCAAAATACAAAGTTTAAACGATCTTTTCCTCGTTATTAATTCAACGCACCAGTAATCTCGTTTTTGTTCGTGTTTAATAAATAAAGATTTAAAAATTGATTAGGACACAATTAGAGATTTCAACTAGTATAGTTAGCTTGGTAACCCTGGATTCTGAGTCAATTTCTCGAATGTAGGAATTCGAGGACGATCCTAATTTCCCATCTCGAAGTCTTTAATCTTTCCAGTCCAGTCCATATTGAGCAAGTACATTTTGTGTTAATTTACAGTTATTTAGTAATCGTTTTAATGCAAGTTCAAACCATGATGCAATACGGAACTCTCTCTGGGAGCACTGACTGTAACTACTGTAACTACTGTAACTGTTTGGGGACTGGGGGAGTAGTGTAATATTTATGACCACATCCACTGTAACTTAGAACTGTACTAGCTTACCCCTCATACACACGGGGATAAGCCGTATCTGAACTGTAACAAACCCAAGCCGGTCATATTCATTGCCTATTCAAATCACACTGTTTTACTGTTAGAAAATTGTTCATTTCTAAATTGTTTAAAAGTGCATGATTTTATTATTATTTCAACTATCAAATTAGCATGAATTGTACTTTGCTCCCTCCTGACTGGAGATAACATTTTTAGGGGACTATGAGGATGCTGAGCTGTTAATCAGCAGCTACTACGACCCTGTTCTGTACCCCGTAGTGCTGCCAGAGTCCCCTTTGGAGGACGTAGGGACCGAGGCCGATGAGTCGAATGTTTAGATAGATTTTCTTTTCCAGTTTTGTTGTTCTTTGAAAATTCTGTTTATTTGAATTCAGTTTTATTTCAGTTCCAGTTGTATTTATTTCAAATGTTCAATAAAGTTTTTAATTTCCGATTATTGAGTTGTGACAAAATAGATGTTGTTGTTGGTTACCTGCTTATGGAATAGCTTACTGCCGCCGTCTCAACAACGGTGCAGGCTGGGCATGATCCGGTTCGACCCAATTATTTGGGATCGGGTCGTGACATGTTTTTAGTGGTGGCCCATGCAGGTCAGAACAACAACTTAGAAAAATATACCTAGAAACAATTAGAACACTAGAACATTGATTTGTCACAACATAGGTCTGAATTATATATAAATAAATATTTTTGTTTGATTATAGACTGGTAGGATACCTTGCTTATGTTTGCACCCTAAACCTTCCAGAATATAACTAAGAAAAAGACCAATCCTGCTGACGATGAGGTGTCATCTATGGATCATACCCCATCTCCTCAACCAAGTCCAGGGTTTATTCCCTCGCGGCTGATTGACCGTCCCCATGATGCATCCAGTGAAGTTTTCACTACACTGGCGATTCCTACCTTTTCTCAAACTGAGTTGCATTTCCTTGGTGGAGTATCCATTCTTGTTGCTCCCCCAGTACCAGCGAACACCTCCCAAATGGTTGCCCTATTTCAAGAAATCCTGGAGTTCCAGAAAGCTCAAGATAAAGCCCAGCAGGAACAGATGAATATCACGAGAGAAGACATGAAGAACGTCAATGAGGTAGCCTTAGCTATCTTAAACCAAGTTGGAGCGGAACCTCGTCCTAGGAGGGATACCCCTGAATCTGGGAGAAATTTGAGCCCTATCCGGCAGTCATATCGTAAGAAGCTATTGGTTTGTGAAAGGCTTGGTCACCAAGCCAATATTTGTCGCAAGAGATTAGAGAAATGTTTGGCATGTAGATCTGCTGAACATCGGGTAAAGGACTGCCCCTTATCTTTCCATCAAACCAGAGCACATATCCCAGCAACACCTGTTAGGCCACAACCTAGGGACCCTCTTCCTATCCAGCAGACCTTGCCTCCTACAATAAGGCATGATGCAGACTCGAGGTTCATAGAAGATGAAGCAGTTGGAGACTGCTCATGCAAGAGACAGAACCATGAAGAATAGTACCTAGGACTGCTGAATAGTATTATCTATTGTTATAAAAAGTTGTAACAGGATGTCCTTAGATCAATCATGAGAGTTTTTGCTGTAATTCTTCACATGAATAAACTTCTTAGTTATACCTTTATGGTAGATGTCTTCCCTGATAGTCTTCTCGGATTACCCTAGATCGAGACATAGAATTCACCATTGACCAAGTCCCCGACTCTTTCCCTATTTCAGAAAGGGACACTATAGAGTCAACCCGAAGGAGGCCAAGAAGATGAAGGACCAGATCACTAAAGGCTCTGGGATTCATTTGAGATGGAGCTTCACCCTGGGGAGCACCTGTCTTGTTTGTGCCCAAGAAGGACGGAACAGTATGGATGTGCATCGACTACCGGGCGCTGAACAATATCACCATCAAGAACAAGTACCCTCTGCCCCGGATCGATGACCTATTTGATCAATTGAGCGGGGCCAAGGTATTTTCGAAGATTGATCTTAGATCTGGCTACCACCAGATCAGGGTCAGGAAGGAAGATATTCCCAAGACAACATTCAACACCAAGTATTGGCAGTTTGAATTCTTGGTCATGCCGTTTGGACTGACGAATGCTCCTGCGGTGTTCATGAACCTTATAAACAAGGTTTTCCATGAATACCTAGATCAATTGTTGTTGTCGTCATCGATGACATTCTGATCTACTCAAAGACGGAAGAGGAGCACGAAGAGCACCTCAGGAAAGTTATGGAAACTTTGAGGAAGGAGAAGTGGAGAAGGAATTTCGGTGGATCCGAAGAAGATAGCCGCTGTTGAGAAGTGGTCTACCCGAAGCTCAGTTGCTGAAATCAGGAGTTTCTTGGGCTTGGCTGGCTACTACCGGAAGTTCGTGAAGGGTTTTGCCAGAATTGCTGAGCCGATGACGAAGCTCACTCGAAAGAATGAAGAGTTCATCTGGACGGAAGATTGCCAGGCATCATTCGAGGAGCTGAAGAAGAGATTTACCACTGCACCAACCCTTGTGCTACCCGCAGGAACTGGTGGTTTCTCAATCTACAGTGATGCCTCAGGTAAAGGACTGGGTTGCGTTCTTCAATAACATGGAAAAGTGATTGCTTATGTATCTAGGCAATTACGGACTCATGAGAAGAACTATCCCACACATGATTTGGAGCTTGCAGCGGTGATAATTGCATTGAAGTTATGGAAGCAATACCTTTATGGAGAGAGAGTAGAAATATTTACAGACCATAAGTATGATTTTACTTAGAAGGAGCTGAACATGAGGCAAAGAAGATGGCTAGAGTTGATGAAGGATTTTGACATCGATCTACAGTACCACCCGGGTAAGACTAATACGGTCGCAGATGCACTTAGTCGATACCCTATGGCGATGTTTTTGACCAAGGAGCGGCACCTGCTAGAGGACATCGAGAAGCTTGGACTGGAGATTATACTACCTGGAAGGTAGGAGCTGGATGCTGATCCATTGTTAATGAAGTTGCTAGTGAGCTCAAGTCTGATGGACAAAAATCAAGGAGACGCAGTTTCAAGACGAGACACTTTGCAAACTTAGAGATCAAGTGCTGGCAGGAACACTTGAAGGATTCTCAATCTCCAGTGATGGAGCGCTGAAGAATGGTACGAGGCTTTGTGTACCAACTGGCGAACTGAGGAACGAGCTGATGCAAGAAGCGCACCAGTCGCGGTATTCCACACATCCTGGAGCCAACAAAATGTATCGGGATATGCGTACCATTGTTTGGTGGCTTGGAATGAAGAAAGATGTGGCCAGGTATGTTGCTAGATGTTTAATTTGTCAACAAGGGAAGGCTAGCAGGTAGAGACCAGCAGGACTATTGTAGTCGCTTGACATTTCGGAGTGGAAATGGGAGCACATAATAATGGATTTTGTATCGGGACTGCCTCGATCCTAAGGAGGGAAGGATGCCATTTGGGTTATCGTGGACCGACTGACGAAGTCAGCTCACTTTATCCCTTTCAAGGTTGGCAGCACTGTACATGCGGCACATCTACCGGATTCATGGAGTTCTGGTAAGTATCGTATCTGACAGAGATACTAGATTTACCACTCACTTTTAGAAGAGTTTGCATGACAGTTTGGGAACACAACTGAAGTTCAGCATCGCCTACCACCCCCCAGACTGACGGACAATCGGAGAGAACAATCCAGACGCTAGAAGACATGCTGAGATCCTGTGTCTTAGAATTTGGAGGGCCTTGGGAAGACCATTTGCACTTGGTAGAGTTCTCTTACAATAACAGCTACCAAGCTAGCATTGGTATGACACCGTTCGAGGCGCTCTATGAACGTCGTTGTCGTACTCCACATGTTTGGGACGACGTCGGAGAACGAGCGTTGCTTGGACCTGAGAAGGTGACCGATGCAGCAAAGAAGGTGAGAATGATCAGGGACAAGCTCAGGATTGCCCAAGACAGACAGAAGCATTGGGTTGATAGTAGTCATCGACCAGTGGAGTTAGAAGAAGGAGATAGCGTTTCTGTGAAGTTTTTCTCCTACCAGAGGAACAATCAGTTTTGACGAAACTGGGAAAAATTGAGTCCAACTTAGACGCTACATTCCGGATCCGAGTCACATTTTGGATAATTCAGAGCTGAAGATTGGACTCAACCTTTCAGTGCCAGAGAAACCAGTTACAAGCGTAGTCAGAGGTAAGAAGAAGATCAGAATTTAAGCCATCACATAACTCCTATTTCTTATCTTTTCGTTCTAAACTTGACTGATGCTGCTAAGTTAGCCTAGTTTTGCAAGCTATCTCTTTATCAAGCTTGATCATGACAGTATTTTATTGGGTGCACCCACTAATATATTGTCTAATCAGGACCGGTGCATGATGGTCTGATCAACCTCGTGTACTTTGGTTCGCTTTTGTATTTTTTTTTGCATGGATGATATCATAAATGAAACTTGTCCCTAAACCGTCTCATCCACGACTGCCTTGGAAATTCTTACTGTTGGACCTGAGTTACGGATGCAGCACTCGAACCAACTTGACCTGAGATAATTCCTAACCCTGCATTTAATTTCGAGGACGAAATTTTCTAAGGAGGGAAGATTGTGAAACCCAGTTTTGAATGTAAAATATTATTATTATTATTATTATTATTATTATTAGTATTATAATATTATTACTATTATTATTATTATTATTTATGAGCTTTAGAAATTAATTTCAAATTTTATTATGGTTTTTGATTGCTGACCCGCCCCGAGCCAGGACCAGCTTCCCGAAACCCAGATCCAACCTGAACCCCCTCCCTTCTTTTGAATTCTGATTTTTGCTTTTAAAAAAATATATAATATTATTTTTCTTGAGTTGGTCCACGTTGGACCAACTCTTCTCATTTCCCTCCCACACGTTTGTTCCCTCTTTTCCTTACTTTACTCTCCTTCTTTCACTCACACGACACCCACAGCAAAACTCCTCAACTCACCCTTATAACTCCCCCTCCTTTTACTCACAGCACTACTCCCACCCTTTAAACTCTCACACCCACACCATCCACCACCACAACTCGCCCTCTCTCTTTATCTTCTTTCCAGAGGAGAACATCCCCTTCACCACTTCATCATTTCCCTTCCCCCTCACAAATTTCCCTCAACCCCTCCGCCCCCGGACCCGAGCTCCGCCGCCCGACCCCCGGCCTCCCACCGGCATCCTCCAGCCGCGCCCCCTTTCAGCGCCTCCCCGGTGCCCCGCCGACCCGAGCACGCCCCATCCACCACCCGCCGGACCCCGACCCGACCCCCGGCGCCTTCTGTCGCAGCCGCCCCGGCTGTGCCCCGCGCGTGCCCAGCCCCGGCATGCCTTCCGTAGTCCCCGGCACGCCCCACCGCCGCCGGCCAGCGCAACCCCGCGGCTTCCCGTGCCCTAGCACGCGGACGCTGTTCTCTCCGGCGCACCCCGATCACGTGCCCTGCTGTTCGGGACAGCCCTGTTCAGCGCTGTTCCCAGAGATCGAGTCCGATCTGTGGATTGGCGCATCCCGAGTCTGAGGCAACCCTTCGAATTCCGTCGATTTGGGTAATCCCTGGTTAATCACAGTATTTCGTCCCTCCCCGTGTCAATGATGATATTTTGGTCCACGAATTTCTTCAGAAATTCGGCTTTCGGTTACGTGTTTGGTTCCGGGAAGTTTTCGGAACCATTGTTAGATTTATTCTGTGGATTTGGCTTAGTTCTATTCGTTTCGAGATTTCCCGATGTTGGGTTGTTTTGCTTTCCGAAACTTTTCGGAAATGGTTTTCTAGATATTTTGGTTTGCGGATCTCTCCGATTTTGTGCTGTGATGGTTTTGGTTTGGTTTCGGATTCCCGAATTCGTTTCGGGTCGTTCCGAATTAATTTTGAGAATGATTGTGGTTAATTTTATATATATTATTGGGATTCCCTGGTTTGGGATTTTGCAGGAAAATATTGGCACACTTTTCCAGTTTTTGGGTTGACCAAAAATAGAGAAAATGTTGCCGGATTTTCCGTAAAATTTAATTATATTTTAAAAAATGATTTTTAAATGGATTTCTGAAAAGTATTAATATTTTAGATTTTGGGCGACGGCCGTATCGGTCAATGGGCCCTGGCTAAGTGCAAACGAAACCGGCTTCGCCCGGACGTTGAGCCATTAGCCTATATGACGATTGGACCATATCTGAGACTCATTAAATATTTAATTTATTTTTATTATTATTTAATTTACTCATAATTAAATTATAGGAAGTTTTAGAACTAACGACCGTTTCGTCTTATTTCAATTTATATAAATAAATTGTAATGGGCATAAGCCCAGCTGGTTGTTGGTTCTGTGACTTGTATTTTGGTAGCGTAGGATTTTTTGCTGTTTTCTAGTTTTGCGAGTTCTTTTAGCGTACGCGTAAATCAACTAGATACTTATTTTGATATAAAAAATTAATAAAGTTTTCTCACATAAAAATTTACAAGTTTTAATATTTAACAACGATCATGTATTTCTCATTAAAATAAGAAATTTAGTTTTATATGTATAATTACGAAAATATAAAGTTTTAATCAATTAAATTAGAAACTACGAGTTTTTCCAAAAATACAAAGTTTAAACGATCTTTCCCTCGTTATTAATTCAACGCACCAGTAATCGCATTTTTGTTCGTGTTTAATAAATAAAGATTTAAAAATTGTTAGGACACAATTAGATATTTCAACTAGTATAGTTAGCTTGGTAACCCTGGATTGTGAGTCAATTTCTCGAATGTAGTAATTCGAGGACGATCCTAATTTCCCATCTCGAAGTCTTCAATCTTTCCAGTCCAGTCCATATTGAGGCAAGTACATTTTGTGTTAATTTACAGTTATTTAGTAATCGTTTTAATGCAAGTTTAAACCACGATGCAACACGGAACTCTCTCTGGGAGCACTGACTGTAACTACTGTAACTGTTTGGGGACTGGGGGAGTAGTGTAATGTTTATGACCATATCCACTGTAACTTAGAACTGTACTAGCTTACCCCTCATACACACGGGGATAAGCCGTATCTGAACTATAACAAACCCAAGCCGGTCATATTCATTGCCTATTCAAATCATACTGTTTTACTATTAGAAAACTGTTCATTTCTAAATTGTTTAAAAGTGCATGATTCTATTATTATTTCAACTGTCAAATTAGCATGAATTGTACTTTGCTCCCTCCTGACTGGAGATAACATTTTTAGGGGACTATGAGGATGCTGAGCTGTTAATCAGCAGCTACTACGACCCTGTTCTGTACCCCGTAGTGCTGCCAGAGTCCCCTTTGGAGGACGCAGGGACCGAGGCCGATGAGCCGAATGTTTAGATAGATTTTTTTTCCAGTTTTGTTGTTCTTTGAAAATTCTGTTTATTTCAATTCAGTTTTATTTCAGTTCCAGTTGTATTTATTTCAAATGTTCAATAAAGTTTTTAATTTTCGATTATTGAGTTGTGACAAAATAGATGTTGTTGTTGGTTACCTGCTTATGGAACAGCTTACTGTCGCCGTCTCAACAACGGTACAGGCTGGACATGATCTGGTTCGACCAATTATTTGGGATCGGGTCGTGACATAGTGAAAGGCCCGATGTAGCGCGGACTAAGCTTTTTGCCCCCGCCAAAACTAATCGTGCCATGTGTCGGAGAAATCCTCAGGAACACCATATCACTAGCTGAGACATAAAACCAAAATTCAGCACACAAAACCAAACAAACAATCACAAGCAAGCACAATAGAAAATTGAAACTAACCTCGAACTCTAACGTTCTCCGGTGGCTATCTGCCCAATACCGCTGTCTATTCTGAGCCACCCGAAGTCTATCCCTGATCAATCTAACCTTCTCCGCTACATCCACCACCATCTCTGGGCCAAGCAACATCCTCTTGCCGACATCGTCCTATGACAAAGGAGTGTGACATCTCCGTCCGTATAGAGCCTCAAATGGCGACATCTCTATACTGGCCTGGTAACTGTTTGTAAGTAAACTCTACCAGGTAAAGATGATCCTCCCAAGAAGCCTCGAGATCTAGCACACACGTACGAAGCATATCCTCGAGAGTCTGGATGGTCCTCTTCGACTGCCCATCTGTTTGGGGATGAAAAGCGGTACTGAACTTGAGCTGGATGGCCAAGCTAGCCTGCAAACTCCTCCAGAAGTGGGAAGTAAAGTGACTATCCTGATCCGAGACTAGGCTCACTGGAACTCTGTGCAGTCTGACTATCTGTCGCACGTATATCTCTGCCAGCCTCTCTATATACAAACCCACTTTGAAAGGCAAGAAGTGGGCCGATTTGGTCAATCTGTCAATGATGACCCATATCGCATCTTTTTCTCCAAAAGATCGTAGAAGTCCGGACACAAAGTCCATGGTGATGTGCACCCATTTCCATTCTGGAATGGGTAGTGGTTGTAGCAATCCACCTAGCCTTTGTCTCTCAGCTTTCACCTGCTGACACACCAAGCAGCGAGATACAAACTGAGGTACCTCTCGTTTCATGCCATACCACCATATATGCTCTCTCAGGTCTTCGTACTTCTTGTTGGCTCTAGGATGCATAGAGTACTGAGAGCGATGCGCTTTCTGAAGAACCTCCTCCCGAAGCTCTCCACTCGGAATGCACAGTCTAGCACCGTGCCTTAGCGACCCATCTTCGGCGATAGAGAAATCGTCTAGCAAACCTGCTCGCACCTGCTCCCTGATGCTCCTCAGGGCAACATCATCATACTGTGCTGATCTGACTCTGTCCATCAACTTAGACTGAATCTGAAAGCCCCATATCTTAATCTCTATGCCCGGAACAATCACCTTGATACCCAAACTATCCAGATCGGCCAAAAGATGACGATTTGTCATCAAATACATAGCGACTGGATACCTGCTCAAGGCATCTGCAACTACGTTGGTACTGCAACGAGATATCGAAGTCCTACATCAGCTCAAGCTACCGTCTCTGTCGCATGTTTAACTCCTTTTGAGTGAAAACATACTTCAAGCTCTTGTGATCCGTGAAGATCTTAACTCGCTCTTCGTAGAGGTAATGCTTTCTGTAGAAGCATGGAATTTCAGGCTCATCTCAGGCCAAAATTCATATGCGCCCCAACTCTCATGCGCCCCCAAAATTAACATGCGCAAGAAATATAACACTTGGTACAACAGAAAACAACAAAAGAAGTACAGACATAAAAATGGGAGCTTTTATTTCATATGAAAGTCTATTACATGTCTTTTACAAAGGAGAATTCTTTAACGAAAGAGAAAGAAAATCCTAAAAGCTACAGTCATGTGCAGTACTATAGCCAGGAGCATGACTTCAACGTACAACCCAGGCGCATCATTCTAGCATCTCAGCATATGCGCATCCCCGTGCATAGTCAGAGCCAATTATTTCCTCGTCAGCATGCAGGCACTCTAGCAGGAGGAGTGGCTCTTCTAGCCTAACCAAATCGGGGCACGATAGCGCCGACCAGCGGCTCTTCCAGCATAACAAAAATTGGGGCACGACTGCCCCGATCTTTGGATGCAACAGGCACCTTTAGCCTGCGTCGGGATACGACGATCCCGATATTTGGATGCAACATAAACTTTTACAGGGCCGATGGCATATCTTCATCTTCGGAAGGAGTTCATCATCAACTTGCCAAGGCAGGGGACCGATCGAGTTCGTCTCCATGAAGGAAAGCTAAGTGAAATGAGAAACAAAACTTTTTACAAAGCTATTTATAGGCCGGGCAACCCTCGCCCATGCGCCTAATGACAGTCTCCTCATATTCTGTGCAATGAATTTGCATTTATGGTGATGAATCTGCCTCTTCGTATTCAGCCAAGTCAAAACAGCCATTAACACCTCGAAGAACTCAACAGACGGGCCAATAAGGATGTGTTATGCGGCAGATGCGTCGTCAGCACCGTGCGCTTCGTACTGATGCGTCCAAAGGGACATAGAACCATGCACCTAGTGGGGCACAAACTGATGCACCCACTTCAACTCATCACCCATCAAGCATTTAATTCTATGTGACAGAGTCGGCAGCACGCTTCCCGAAGACTGAATAGTTGACAGTTTTTTGCAGAAAACAAAGAGCCGCCGGCATCATCTTTATCATTATATTTTATCGACTACAACTGTCCTTGCTACGTGGCCGACCGATCACTTGTATGCGCCTCTATAGCCATACGCCCAGAAATTTGCATGCGCCTCAAAAGCCATGCACCCCCGACTCAGTCTTGATCCCAAAAGGCAGAAGCAAAGTCCCTACATGCACCTCCACAGCCATGCGCTCGAAGCTCTGCATGCGCCTCAGAAGCCATGTGTCCAGACTTGTTTGTGACCTTTGAAGGTCATAGACCAAGTCGCCCCATGCGCCAGATCTTAGGCACATCCTAACAGATCACCCTCCACCAAATCTGAGATCTTTGAGCTATAGACAAGCGCCACGTGTCTTTTGACTCAGTTCTACCTATGAATGGGAGCTAACCACCCAAGATCTCAGCAACAGATGAATCTTCGCGACTGCCATGTGTCAGCTCCACCGCAGCCCAACAGAGCAGTTTACTAGATTCAGCTCTGACCCAGGGCGCATCGTCCATGCGCCCCACAGCATCAGCCACGTGGCATTCCCACGCACAAGCGCATCCTATATGTGCATGCATGAGCAGACCAGTCTACTGCCTATAAATAGAAGGACGATTCCTTCATCCATACGAACGCACAGAGAAAAAGATAGAAGATCATATCTACAGACAGAAACGAGAAGAAAGACACTTAACGTCTCATTCTCCTCAAAAATTTTCGGTATCCAGAGTAAGCCAGACCTTCAAAGAGTCCAAGATCATCGCCAGATCGTCAACGGAGTCAACGTATTACCACTCGCTCCACCGATACAGTTTCCAGATAAAAATAAAAATGTACTCCTAGGACCACGTCTAAGTCCTACATTGTATATTATTCTATTTGTAATTAAAATACCAAGGTTTATCAATCAAAAAGACCTTGTCGTATTTTCGATGGCGAACAAGCTGGCGACTCTGCGGGGGACTTCTTTCTCTTCTGATGAAAAAGTTGTATCGTAATCCGACGACATCAAGCTGGGCTCCTCCCACAAGAAACTCGTGGTGCACCTCAATCAACAGGCGTATGAAGAGTTCATCTCTGAAGGCAGCGCAAGTCCTTCGAAGCTGCTATCAAAGTCGAAGAAGACTCGCCAAGTCTGCGTGCACAAAGGAGATGCTCCAAGCACCACCACTGAAGGGGACGTGCCACCGCAGTCCATCCATCCTGCTGACATTCTCAGCAAAAAAATGTGCCCGCAAGTGCAGCACATCTGCAAGGGAAACGCAGTGTTGAATGCATTCCCCAGTTGTCCTCTTCCCAGTCGAAGAAGATGTGCCGATAAAACAAAGGCGCATCCAACTTCCCCTGCACGTACTCTAGCATGCAGGAGAGGACCTCTATCTTTGTCAGAATCACTCACTATCGTAGCGAGAATGAGTTGGATTCTAAGTACTATGTGCCTTCACGGGCTGGTACGAAGAAATCTAAGGCAGCACGGACCATGCATCCAAATGTGCTACGCCCACAATGAACCGAAGATGCACGCTTAAAATCATGCGTGCTGCCAATGGTAAACTGTACAGAGTCGACTTCGGCGCATTTGCACCAGATACGAACCGACTCTCCAAGTCCCCGTTTCGCTTGGACGTATCTCCTGCGCTTGAAACCAAGTCGTGCGAGGCAAAACTTGTGACTTTGAACCCATGCGCCCACGTTTGTTGTGCGTATAAGGTGGGTTCAAGTCGCAATACATGTTGCTCCCCTACCAGTGATCTGGGCGTATCTCATGCGCTAGAACTGGATCAGGGGGTGCAGCATTCACATGACCACCTGGCGCTTGGCCTTGCCATGCGCCTGAAGGGGTGTGAAAGTAAAACTCTCTTTTCATGATTTTCGTAATGTGATCACTTACAAACGCAGATCAGGAGAGCTAACCATTAAGCACGATGCGCCCCTCGTGGGGCACACTTGTGCCATGGTCACCATCAACTGCTGCTGATGCAAAACAACGGCTCCATCATCTAGGCAGTCTGTGTTCCAGCAACTACAATCGGTTGCACCCATCCGATGTCGTCTCAGAAAGAAGGTGCCAGTTGAAGTTGAGTCAGAGCCCAAGGTCGCTTCTTGCCATATTGTCTCTGGCTTCCATTCATCAGGGAGAAAGACAACTACCAATCCTTCGACCTCAGCAGCATCGTCCAAGAGTCAGACGAGGAAAAGCAAAACGAAGGTCCCATCCTCAGGGGTATTTGAGAGCACCCAGTCAAGGAAGAAGGTTCTAGCGAAAGCATCAGCTGGGAGTAATCAAACTCCTGCTATTTATGACAACCCTCCACTTGAAGATGAAGACGTTCTCCAAGGAATCGACCTCGAGGTAACTGGGGGTAGCCTGTACGAGGTCTCAGACTGGAAAACCTCTTCCGCAGGAAAGTGAGGTCGAAAGCGAAGCCTCAACCGATCCATCCACTTCCACCCATGTTATGCCAGTTTACATAACTGGGGGTGGTGATGAAGGAGAGTCAGACGCTTCAGCTCCGGACATCGTGCAGCGCATGGATACCATGAAAGGGAGCCTTAAAACCCTATCTGCCACCATGCAATCCTTGACTCAAATGGTATTTAACATTTGGACCAATCTGGTATCTCAACCATTAGCAAGGGCACTTATCTTCACTAGTCCCGATCCTGGGGCCATTGGTGAATCAAGTATAACCCCTCAACGAATATCTTCAGGTACAGATTATCAAACTATACCTCGAATGTCGACTTCTTCAAATGTCGAGCTTCATACCTTACCACCCTCACCGGCTCCCAATTCTACAAAAGAGCTGGTGGACATGATCAAAGATCTGCACGAGTGCTTTCAAGCACGAAACAAGAAGGAAGAACGTCAGAAGATGGAAATCCCGCAACCTTACCCTCTTGAATGGAACAAAGTGGTTTACCCTCCCAAGTATAAACCATAAATATTGACGCCATGTGATGGAAAAGATTCTCCTCGCCGGTATCTGACCTACTTCTAGTCTCAAACGGGACATCTCCCAAAGGAAGATGCCCTACTCACCAGCCTATTTGTTGGGACATTGAAGGGAGTTGCTTACGACTGGTACTACAGTCTCCCTGACTACTCCATATCATCCTTCGATGACTTAACACGCCTCTTCCTCGACCGATTCTACGACGATGGGAAGGACATGACCATGTCATCTCTTATAGAAGTGCGCCAGACAGAGAAGGAGACTGTTCGAGCCTTTATCGAACGTTTTCGACAAACATGCTTAAGGTTGCCTCCGGGTATGCCAGAACATGCACTGATTGATGCCTGTAGCATGAACATGACTCTTGCAATCAAGCTCTGGCTCGACTCCACCCAGCCTCCCGATTGGAGTTCATTGATCATCGGGGCCGAAGCGGCTGAGAAGAAGGCTTGTAATGCTCGCCTTCTGGGGGTTAACTTTCCCGCCTTTTATGACAAAGGGAAACGGCCTGCCACCGACAACAGTGGGCACGAGGCGAAAGGAAAGCAGGCATTAACTGTCAACGCTTCGAAAAGCATGTAAGGTCCCGCTCAGAAGCCTCCTCCTACACCGAGGCTGAAGGAGGTCTACTCCTTCAATGACGAGGACACCTTACAACTCTTCGAGATACTGAAATAGATTGACAAAATTAAGTTGCCAGATCCAAAGCATCCTGACGAGGTAGGCAGAGTGCGTGACCCGAGGTACTGTCACTACCATCGGTTTGTTGGACATCTAACTCAAGACTGCTGCATCCTCAAGAACTACATACAACGCATGATCAATGCGAATGTCATCTCAGTCGATTATGAGGAGAAGATAGTCTAGGCCAACATGGTGTCGCTCCAGTTCGGCACCCTATCGCCTACTACATCTCAAAATGGTGTTGTCCCCATCCCGAAGGCGATATTGGAGGTGGCCAACCTTCTGTTGACTCATGACCACGCGAGTGGACTGATTCCACTCACCACATCTCGAGGGGAAATCATGTGGGTTCACCCAGATCTCGCTCCAGAACTGACTCAACTGGCGGTACATTCTACCTCCAAAGCTAAAGGCTAGAAGACTAAGTCTTGTCGAATGGTGACCTCCTCTTCCAAGGAGGCACTTCCTGTACAAACGCGTTCACAGCAGAACGCTCAGCCTGGGGAAGCCCCTGTCGAGGTGGCACCTCCCGTCACCACCTCGGTTACTCAAGGAGAATCCCAACTTCCAGCAGCTGACAAACAGAAGCATAAGGAGGCCCGCTTCGATAGGCCTCTACGAAGAGACAACGCTTCGGAGTTAACCAAACCCCACAACTTCGATATACTGACACAACTTGCCAGTACTCTAGCTCGGCTGTCCTTCGAGCTCTTTTGCCTGTCTAAAGATACTCGGGAGGCTCTCTGCGAAGCCCTGAAGGATGCTGAGTCTTTCATCAGTCAGGTCAAGCAGCCTGAGGATGATCCAGCAGCATGTCCATGCTGCCATAGTGTAGGGGAGATCATCACCAACATCACATTCACTCAACAAGATATGCTACTCAAGAACAACTGACACAACAGATCGTTGTATTACATAGGATATATTGGAGCCATTAAGGTGGATCGAATAAAGATCGACCCAGGATCTTCTCTCAGCATTATCCCCCGGACTCTGCTTCAAACATTGGGAATTCTAATGCAACGTCTGCCAGCGCCTCACACTACAATCAGTGGCTTCAACTCTAGCAAGAATGAGCCGCTGGACAAGATCCGACTGAAGTGTCATATCGGTGATTTTCAGACCAAGGTGACTTGTTATGTCGTGGATGCGGACGTCAACTAAAACATCCTGTTGGGACGAACGTGGCTACACGAATACATGGTGGTGCCATATACTCTCCATCAATGTATAAAGTACGTATCCACCAATGGCATAGTCAGAACAAAGTTTGCTGATGTCGATCCCTTCAGGAGGATTGAGCCCTTCTTCACCGACTCTGACCTGTACAAGTAGATTCACCTCGAAGATGAAGCCAACGACGTTGATGATGAAGCCGAAGCTGATTTGTAGGCAGAAATGATAATCGATGCTCCCCTGAAAGTGCGACTCAAATGGAAGCCACCTCAAACACTGCCTCCTTTAGTGGTCGAACTTCGCGGGAGAGCACCAACTTCTCAGGGCCATACAAATACTGAAGCCCCTTTGAAGATACGACTCAAGAGAAAGTCTCCCTACGTGATGGCTCCTCTCACAGCAAAACTATGCGGGAAGGCACCAGTCACCGGAACACCAACTGAGGCACCTCTCAAGGTGCGGCTTAAAGGCAGACCTCCTCAGTCTTCAGCCCCTCTTAAGCTTAAAGAGAAGGCCCATGTATCTCTATCGGCACCAGAGCCGACAAAGGCCAAGCTCCCAATAGGTTCTTCCGAACCTCCTCAGGCTGCTCCAATACTCACTGACGAAGAACTGGGAGAGTACATATTCGCCAATGTGGATGCACCATCCTATGATGATGTAATCCCTCGGGACAAGATCTCATATTTTATCAATAAAAGGGTGTCTTTCAATTATTCTAGTCTTCCATATTGGAATGCCATGTATACTCTAGATAATGCTCTACAGTCATTACAAACACAAATAACGACTGTTAATCATGTAAATCGAGTCGTCCTGTACCAAAGAGTCTGTTATATAGTCCCGCTTCGGAATCAAGACAAGAAATTTATCATCTTCGGCAAAGTCGAGCGTCATCAAGACCTTCCACCGACGGAGCCAGAACCATCGACAGAATACAAATTTATCCGTACAATAAGCAAGCCAAGTATCTCATCCAAAAGATGGACTACAACCTGAAAAGCGACCAGGGTCTGAACTATGGCAAGGGCCGTCGTCTTTTCTTACGATTCCCTATTTCGAAAGGGAAGCCACAAGACTATTATCATCGTACTCGACGGGGAGTGGGCTACATCACGCCCCCAACAACCCCAGAAAGTTCAGAAGTAGAAGACGTCGCACATTCTCACTCGTCTGAGGCTTCAACTTGGGACTCCGATACCAGCGTCGGCCCAATCTTCAGGAAGGTGCTGTCAGCTAACATGATATCTGCACATCCTTCAGAAGATGAAGACGACAATCAAACAATAGAGTTCTTCCAAGAAGAACCCTGGGCTCAACGTCTAGGTGCGCAATAGAAATCTCGTTTCGAACTATGAGAAACCCCTACTGAAGATGAAGTCGAGCAGATCAACCTTGGGGATGGATCTTCATCCAAACCTATCTTCATCAGCAAGGGCTTAGTAGGAAAGGACCGAGAATCTTTGGTCCAACTAGTCAAAGAACTCATCGACGTCTTCGCCTGGAGTTACGAAGACATGCCAGGACTCGACCCACAAGTCGTAATGCACAAGCTTAATATCTTACCTGACACTAAGCCCGTTAAGCAGCAACAACGACGCTTCCGTTTCAATATTATGGACGCTATCGACAAAGAAGTAGATAAGCTCCCAGACAACGGTTTCATTCACAAAGAGCAACATCCAGACTGGGTGGCTAACATCGTTCATGTCACAAAGAAGAACGAAAAGATCTGGGTCTGCATCGACTTTTGGGATCTTAACTCTGCCTACCCAAAGGATGAATTCCTACTCCCGATCACCGACGTAATAATCAACAATATATGTGGCTTCGAGTGCATGTCCTTCATGGACGGGTACTCGGGCTATAACCAAATCAAGATGCTCCTCGACGACGAAAAGCACATGTCGTTCAGGACTCCGAAGGGGGTTTACTGCTACACGGTAATGCCCTTTGGCCTGAAGAATGCAGGTGCCACATACCAAAGAGCTATGAGCACCGTCTTCCGCCAGCACCTCCATAAAATAGTTGAATGCTATGTTAACGATATCGCTATCAAGAGCCGACTACGAGGTGATCACCTACAAGATCTGAAGACAGTCTTCGATCTCATGCGGGCCCATCAGCTCAAGATGAACCCCGCCAAATCCTTCTTTGGAGTTTCCAGTGGAAAGTTCTTGGGCTTCATTATCACTGCAAAAGGCATCCATGTCAATCTCGAGAAAACTAAAGCTATCCTTGACATGGACCCTCCGAAGAACCTTTGAGAACTTCGAGGCTTGCAGGGAAGTCTCGCATACATCCGAAGGTTCATCGCGAACCTTTTCAGGAAATGCCAGCCCTTCACCAAGCCTCATGAAGAAGGGAGTATCCTATGTCTGGACGAAAGAATGTCAAAAATCCTTTGACGACATTAAGGCTTATATGACGAGCCCCCCAGTCTTGGTGGCGCCTATCGCAGGTAAACCATTTCTTCTCTATGTACGTGCAATGGACCATTCCCTTGGCGCTTTGTTGGCCTAGAACAATGATGCGGGTTATGAGCAGGCCATCTACAACCTTAGCAGGACAATGGTCGGGGCCGAACACTGGTACAACCCCGTCGAAAAAGAGTGTCTAGCTCTAATGTTTGCCATCCAGAAAACTCACCATTATGTCTCGGGATAGACAATTCGTGTCATCTCCCTGGTCAATCCGCTCAGAGTTCTCATGACTAAGCCGGAAGCGCTAAATTTTCGATTAGCTACTTGGGCGATACTATTGACGCCATATGACATGGTATTCATCCTACAAAAGGCTGTCAAAGGCCAAGTACTGGCCGACTTCCTAGCCGCGTACCCAATTCTGAAATCGTCCAGACTCTATAAGGACATTCCAAATGAAGTGTGAGAATCAAACATTACCGAAGAGAACCCCGTTTGGCAGATGTTCTTCGACGGTGCTTCAAGAACAAGCCCCAAAAGTAAGATCATCGCAGGAGTGGGGGTAGTCCTGATCTTCCCCGACAAGCTGGTCATCCAGCATGCCTATTCTCTTTTAGAGCCGTGCTCCAACAACATTGCAGAGTACAATGCTCTCATCATGGGACTCTAGTTAGCAAAACAGTTGGGGGTAGAATACCTCGAGTCTTATAGAGACTCAGAACTCGTCGTCAATCAAATTCGAGGACAATACGAGGTCCGCCATGAAGACCTGGTCCCTTATCACAAAGCAGCATTGGACATTATCTCAACCTTCGCTAAATTCTTCATATAACATGTACCTCGGCTACAAAACTTGGAGGCTGACATTCTTGCTGGCCTCATGGCCTCATTAGCAGCACCTATCAGGACTAAACACTTCATCACAGTGGTGGGTCGGGAATTGGCTTGCCCCAGAAACAATCTGTGATACGATCAAATCATGCCATGAGTACTGACACCAGCATCAATGTCAGAGATTGGAGATTCCCGTTCATCGACTTTGCCATCTACGGGATCCTCTCGAAAGACTCAAAGGAAGCAGTCTTAGTCAGAAGGCGCTCGCTCCGGTTCTAATACGATACGACCACTAAAGTGCTGTACCGACGCTCCTATGATGGACTTCTCCTCCGATGTCTATCAAACGAAGAAGCAGCCGAAGCTCTTCGAGAAGCCCATGACGGAACATGCGAAGCTCACCAATCCGGTCCTAAGCTACATGACCGACTTCGATGTATGGGCTATTACTGGCCCACTATGATGGTCGATGCTGTCAAGTATGCAAAGAAATGTCGTTCTTGCCAGCTACACGCCGACTTCATCTATAGACCATCAGATCCTCTATATCCTACGGTCGCCTATTGGCCATTTGAAACCTGGGATATAGACATAATAGGACCTATCACCCCTCCCTCATCCAAGGGATACCGCTTTACCCTAGCAATCACTGACTACTTCTCTAAATGGGCTGAAGTAGTACCACTGACAGAGGTAAAAAGCTCAAAGGTGATCAGATTCATCAAGCATCATGTCATCTACCGTTTTAGGGTACCCCAGAGTATCATCTACGACAATGGTCCACAATTCATCAGCCATGCGTTCAGTAGATTCTGCGACAAGAATCACATTTAGAATGTGGCATCAACCGCCTACAATCCGACAGCAAACAGATTGGCTGATGCTTTTAATAAAACAATCGTCAAGCTACTCAAAAAGGTCGTGTCATCCAACAAGTGCGACTGGGATGAGAAGCTCAGTGAATGCCTTTGGGCCTATCGCACGACGGTACGGACTCCGATGGTCAACACACCATTCTCGTTGGTCTATGGAAGCAAAGCAGTACTATCTCTGGAGATCCATATACCCTCACTCAGAGTGGCGATCACAAACCAGCTGACGGAAGAAGACAATCAATATCGTCGTCTGCAAGAGTTTAAAGCCCTCAATGAAAAATGCCTCTTGGCTCAACAGCACATCGAACTTTATTAAGCCCGTATTTCACAGGCTTTTAATAGAAGAGTCAAGCAGAGAACTTTCCAGGTAGGCGACCTGGTTCTGGCAGTCAGGAGACCGATGGTAATAACTCACAAGACATCAGAAAAGTTCGAACCCGAATGGAAAGGACCCTTCATCATAGAGACGGTATACTCAAATGCTGCTTACCGTCTCGCTCAACCTAATAGAGACTTGTTCATGATGTCCATTAATGGCAAGTTCCTAAAGATGTACTACTCTTGACATCCTTCAGAATATACTTCCCTCTCCCCAGTGAGAAAATTTGTGAACTTGACAAACGAAGTTCACGCCCCTCCTTTGACAATCACATGCTCCTGGAACCCAGTTGTTCCGTTGCATCCCCAGTAGGAGAACAGCCATGTCCACATAACCTCTGAGTTGCTTCTCTACACCCCATAAAGCAAAATTCTATACTACGTAGGATCATGCTCATTACTATGTTTACCACGTCCACATTACCTCTGAGTAAACATCCCGTGCAACCACCCCTACGTTGTTGTACATTGATCATAGAACATCCACGTCCATATCACCTCTGAGTTGTTCTATATATTCCTACAGAGTTCACTCCTACCACGTCCATATTACCTCTGAGTAGGAAAGCTCTACCATTTAACCCATATTTATCACGTTCATATCACCTCTGAGTAAATATGTCGGTTTTCTCTTTCTCAACTTATTATCTGTACCTAGAAACCAAGATGCGCAAAAGATAATAAGTCCACCAAAAGGTCACAAGATTCATCACAAAAATGAATAAAGCAAAAGGTTCTTCATTTCTTCATTAAAGCAGGAAGTAAAGGATTATATCGACATCAAAAAAAGCAAAAACTACATCTTCGGATCTCAAAGAACAGAAATACTAAGACAAAATAGGGACATTGACTTTACTTAAATTCCCGAAAACAGCGATTGCAGGGTAACCTACGAATCCTCACAGCCAGGGATCATAGTTGCGTTGAGGCATATACCACTCCCTCAGCCACTTTGCACATGAAGGCTCAATCTGGTTGAGGTCTTCTGTAGGTGCAGGATGGTCAGTCCCATTGCTACTAGACAGTGGCTCCTCCTTAACTTCAACCTTGGAAGCAATCTCTTTCTTGATGGCCATCGGTTCTTCCTTGACCTGAACCTTTGGTAACACCTCCTCCTTAATAGTCACCGACTCTTATTTGACGAGAAAAGGCAGTATCTCTTCCTTCACGAGAGCCTCTGCCTTCGGCATGGATACTGCAACAGAATCAAAGAAAAGTTAGCAAAAAGACATAGAAGCTTAAAAGAAGCATCTGAGGCACATTAACAAATCTGGCACATCAAACTAGGTCGAAACCCATGCGCGTAGATAGAATCTCACCAAAGGCGCATCATCAGGACCTAAGTCCATGTACGTCAGCAGGAGGAGCTTCGGCGCATCATCAAGACCTAAGTCCATGCGTGCCAGCAAAATTAGCTTCAGCATATCATCAGGACCTAAGTCCATGGGCGTCAGCAAAAGAAGCTTTGATGCATCATCAGGACCTAAGTTCATACGCGTCAGCACAAGGAGCTTCGGCACATCATCAGGACAAAGTCCATGCGCATCAGCAATAGGAAGCCTAGGCGTATCAATGGGGATGCGACTCATTTTAGTCACACCCACGTCCCTAACAGTGTTGTAACGAAATGAAAACACCAAGGCAGAGGATCACCCACCGATCATCGCCGGCTGAACGTCGACGTGCATCGCTGCGACGACGGGAGTGTCCTCCACGTTATCCTCTATGGGCTCCTTGTCCTTGCCCCTTCCTCGGCCAGTACCGCCACAGAGAGTCTTGGGAGCCATCTCCCTAAAGAAGCTAGGGTTTTCAAAGACTCTAGAGGAAGAAGGAGGAGGAGAAAACAAAAGTAGAAGACTCTTTCTCGCTCACAGATGCCTATTTATAGGCCTAAGCCACGTGCGTGAACCGATAAAAGCTGACATCAGTAAAAACTTTTTGAGTCTCGTGAAACTGACGGCAGCATATCTTCCAAAAGATTATCATTAATCTTTCCAAAATTTGAGGCATTATCTTCTTGCATAAAATTGAGAAGAACATGCGTTCCGACAGCAATGCGCGAAGCGGTCATGCGCCCAGCAGAGCCATGCGCCCAGACGAGCACATACGCCTAGAACAAATACTACCCATGCTTATTATTCAAAGTATTCCAAAACTTGGTAGAAAGTTTTGAAAACTTTGAAGGGGGTCTTATAGAAGCATGGAATTTTAGGTACATCTCAGGCCAGAATTCCTATGCGCCCTAACTCTCATGCACCCCCAAAATCAACATGCGCCAGAAACAGAACACTTGGCACAGCAGAAAATAGCAAAGAAGTAGAGACATATAAATGGGGGCTTTTATTTCATATGAAATTCTATTATATGTCTTTTACAAAGGAGAATTCTTTTACAAAAGAGAAAGAAAATCCTAAAAGCTACAGTTAGGCACAGTACTACAGCCAGGCACATCACTTCAACGTACAGCCAGGTGCATCACTCAAGTGCTACAGCCAGGCGCATCATTCCAGTATCTCAGCGTATACGTATCCCCGGGCATAGTTAGAGAGAATCATTTCCTCGCCAGTATGCGGGCACTCTAGCAGAAGGATTGGCTCTTCTAGCCTAACCAAATCGGAGCACGATAGCCCCAACCAGCAGCTCTTCCAGCATAACAAAAATTGGGGCACGACTGCCCTGATCTTTGGATACAACAGACACCTTCAGCCTGTGTCGGGACACGACGATCTCGATATTTGGATACAACAGGCACTTTCACAGGGCCGATGGCACATCTTCGTCTTCAAAAGGAGTTCATCGTCAACTCGCCAAGGCAAGGGACCGATCTAGTTCGTTTCCATAAAGGAAAGCTAAGTGAAATGAGAAACAAAACTCTTCATAAAACTATTTATAGGTCGGGGCAACCCTCATCCATGCGCTAAGTGGCATTCCCCTCATATTCTGTGCAATGAATTTGTATTTATGGTGATGAATCTTTCTCTTCATATTTAGCCACGTCAAAATAGCCACTAGCGCCTCGAAGAACTCAACATACGGGCCAATAAGGATGCTCTATGTGGCAGATGCGCCGTCAACACCATGTGCTCCGTACCGATGCACCCAAAGGGATATAGACCCATGCGCCTAGTGGGGCACAAACTGATGCGCCCACTTCAACTTGTCACCCATTAAGTATTTAATTCTTTGTGACAGAGTCAGTAGCAAGCTACCCGAAGACTGAACAGTTGACAACTTTTTGTAGAAAATGAAGAGCCACCAGCATCATCTTCATCATTATATTTTGTCGACTACAGCTATCCTTACCACGTGGTCGACCGATCACTTGTATGCGCCTCCACAGCCATGCGCCCAGAAATTTGCATGCACTTCAAAAGCCATGCGCTCTCGACTTACTCATGATCCCAAAAGACAGAAGCCAAGTCCCTGCATGCGCCTCCACAGCCATGTGCTCGAAGCTCTGCATGCACCTCAGAAACCATACGCCCAGACTTGTCAGTGACCTCTAAAAGTCACAGACCAAGTCGCCCTATGCGCCAGATCCTAGGCACATCCTGACAGATCACCCTCCACCAAATCCGAGATCTTTAAGCCACAGACATGCGCCACGTGTCTTTTGACTCAGTTCTGCCTACGAATGGGTGCTAACCACCCAAGATCTCAGCAACAGTGAATTTTTGCGACTGCCATCTGTCAGCTCTACCGCAGCCCAATAGAGCAGTTCAGCAGATTTAGCTCCGACCCAGGGCGCATCGTCCATACGTCCCACAGCATCAACCACGTGGCGTTCACACATACAGGAGCATTCTACATATGTGGGCATGAGTAGACCAGTCTACTGCCTATAATAGAAGGACCATTCCTTCATCCATACGGACGCACAGAAAAAAAGATAGAAGATCATATCTACAACCAGAAACGAGAAGAGAGACACTTAACGACTACTTCTTCTTAAAATGCTCCGGAATCCAGAGCAACCCTGGCCTTCAGAGAGTCCAAGATCATTGTCAGATTGTCAACTGAGTCAACGTATTACCACTCGCTCCACCGATACAGTTTCCAAATAAAAATAAAAGTGTACTCCTAGGACTACATCTAAGTCCTATATTATATACTGTTCTGTTTGTAATTGAAATACCAAGGTTTATCAATCAAAAAGATCTTATCGTATTTTTGATGGCGAACACTTCCATAACTTCAAGGCAAAAATAACAGCTGCCAACTCCAGATTATGGGTAGGGTATTTTTCTCATGAGGACGTAACTGCCTATATACATAGGCAATCACCTTCCCGTACAGCTAAAGAATGCAACCCAAGCCCTTCCTAGAAGCGTCACTGTAGATCATGAAACCACCAGTCCCAGATGGCAACGTCAAGATAGGAGCTGTGGTCAACCTCTTCTTCAGCTCATCGAAGGCAGCCTGACACTCCTCAGTCCAGACGAACTCTATGTCCTTCCTGGTGAGTCTAGTAATCGACTCTGCAATCCGAGAGAAGTCCTGGACGAACTTTCGGTAATAGCCTGCTAGACCCGAAAAGCTCTAAATCTCGACGACTGAAATGGGTGTAGACCAAGACTCCGCTGCTAAAATCTTCTTCGGGTCCACTGAGATCCCATGCTCTATTACAACATGACCCAAGAACTCTACCTACCCGAGGAAGAACTCGCACTTTGAAAGCTTCCCATAGAGTTGCTCCTTTCTCAGATTCTCTAGCACAATCCGCAGATGCTCCTCGTGCTCCTTCGGCGTCTTTGAGTATACCAAGATGTCATCTATAAAGACCACCACGAACTTGTCAAGGTACTAATGGAATACCTTGTTAATTAAGTTCATGAACACTGTTGGAGCATTGGTCAACCCAAATGGCATGACAGTGAACTCGTACTAGCCGTACCGAGTCCAAAAAGTCATCTTCAGAATGTCTTCCCGCTTCACCTTCATCTGATGATAACCGGACCTCAAGTCTAGCTTCAAAAATACCTTCGTGCCGCTCAATAGATCGAACAAGTCGTCAATCCTCGACAATGGGTACTTGTTCTTAATAGTGAGGTTGTTAAGCACTCTGTAGTCGATACACATGCGTACCATACCATCCTTCTTCGGTACAAACAGAACTAGTGCACCCCAAGGTGATGAACTGGATCTGATAAAACCTTTGTCCTGCAGCTCATCGACTTGCTTCTGCAGCTCTGCTAACTCATTTTTGTTGACCCTATAAACGTATTGTGAAATAGGCTCAGCGCCCGGCACCAAGTCTATAGAGAACTCAACATCTTTGTTTGGCGGCATCCCAGGCAACTCCTCAGGGAAAACATCCAAGAACCCTATTATCAATTGATGTGGTAATTCCTGCCCCGCCAACAAGGCCCTGCAGAACCCATCTCCCAGATCAGCTGCTCCTCTGGCAAACTCAAACTCTGGCTCTCCCGGCGGTCTAAACAAAACTCTGCCTCCTCTACAATCTATACTACCATGGTGCATGCTCAACCAATCCTTACTGAGTACCATATCGTAGCTCGGAAGTGGCATTACGAGCAAACACGCACTCAAGTCCCGGCCTCCCAGTATAATTTTCCGTCCCTTACAAATATTATTGACCAGGATAATGCCCCCCGGTCATAATTTTACTAGTCCTACCCAAAAATTCAGCAATAATATTATGTCTAAGAGCAAAAGAAACAGACACAAAATTATACGTAGAACCAGAGTCAAACACAGCTAATATAGGAAAAGAATCGAGTAGAACAGAACCTGCTACTACATCTCCCACGGGCTCAGTCTTCTCAACTTCCAGTACGAACGCTCTGCCCAGGGGTGCTCCCCTCTGATGCTGGGCAAAATGCTGCTGCTGCGTCTGAAGTGGCGGACCCCTCTGCTGAGCTGCAGGTGGTGCTCTGTCCTGACCTCCCTCGGCTGTACGAATAGGGCAATTCTTCAGCTGATGGTCGGACGCTCCGCAGAACAGGCAAGCGCCCAACCTCTTCCGCCAGACCTCCTGAGTGTGCCCCGACTTCCTATAGTAGGCACACTGAAGGGCCTGTCTCTTCCCCTGCTGCTGATGTGCATGTGTTGGTGCCTGATGTTGTTGAAACTGCCTCTGGTAAGTGTGAGGACGCTTGGCCGACCCTGTACTAGAACCAGCTCGTAAAGCATCACCGCTTCTCTGCTCAAAAGTTGCCTCACGATGCCCAGATGTGCAAGAACGAATAGGGTGGTTCAGGCCCCTCTTGAACTTACGAGCCTTCTCCCTCCACTACTAAAATCTGCTCAATTGGCGATGTAAATTTAGCGACGTTGGAATAACGCCGCTAAGTTGTGCATATTAGCGTCGTTTCAATTAAACGTCGCTAATAGTCGCTACTAACGACCAAAAAAGCGACGTGACACGACGTATATTAATTACATGATCTAGTCATCGTGAAACATCAAGATGACGTCGTTAATAGCGACTAATTTAGCGATGTTAGTATGAACATCGCTAAATTCTAATTATATTCCCCCCAACGATTCATTTCCCCTTATTTTACTCTTTCACTCTCTCTCCTCCCCCTCCGGCACTCTCACTCTCTCCGGCGACTCTCACTCCCTCTCTAGTATGTGACTCTCCCTCTCTCTCTCACTCTATTTTGGTTGTTGGTGATGGGGGGTACGGGTGGCTCGAGGGGAGGGGCAGGGGGGATGCGGGTGGTTGGAGGGTGAGTGGGGGGTGGATGGGGGGACAGGGGGGTGAGGGCGGCTGGGGGAGGGGATCGAGCTAGGGTTAGGGTTCGAGCTACTGGTGGGTATGTGTGGGTGGGAGGGGGAGAGGGGCGGGGGGTGAGGGCGGCTGGGGTAGGGGAGCATGGTGGGTGGAGGCGGCTAGGGGAGGGGAGCAGTGGGGGTGGGGACGGCTGGTGGAGGTGAACAGGAGGGGTGGGGGCGGTTGGGGGAGGGGAGTAGGTGGGGTGGGGGTGGCAGGGGCTGGGGAGCAGTGGGGGTGGGGGCGGTTGGGGGAGGGGAGCAGAGGGGTGGGGCGGCTGGGGAAGGGGAGCAGGGGGGTGGGGGCGGCTGGGGGAGGGGAGCAGGGGGGAGGGGAGGGTTGGGGTTCGGGTTAGGGGTAGGGGTGAGGAGGGAGGGTGGTTGTGGGGAGAGAAGGGTTAGGGTTAGGGTTCGGGTTAGGGTTAGGGGTGGTGTAGGGGGGAGGGGGGCTTGGTCAGGGGCATCGATAGTGCCAAATTTTTTGAAAATTTAGTAATAATTATTTGTTTTTCGACACAAAAAAATCTGATACTCCGATTTGAAAGTATCGATAGTGCCGATATTTGTAACAAGTAGTTTTGTTGGTTGGTTAATTGGTTACATGGTGATCGGGACATATAGTCCCTGCAGCCATTCGACTGGAGAGGCAGAAACAATGTAGCCGTAGATAAAGTTGACTGTCCTCCGACCTTCATCCCTCGGTAATGATGATATGACAACCTATCATTATATCTTATATAGTAGTAGATGATGTCTTAGTATTACATTATGTGGGTTCATCTTGATTCTGTTACATTCTTCAGATACTAGATACGATAAGAACATATACTACACCATATGTACAGAACATAGATGATTCACACTAATATATGCTAGAATAAATTTCGGGTTGTGTTCTGAGCCATCCATTCTCACACTTGGCAAAAAATCGAATTTTCTGTATTTTATCTGCTTTCGAAAATGTACTCAAATGAGATGATGGTTCCTTTAGTTAGCTTGCTTATGTTACAATTATATTATTTGTGAATATCAATCTTACCAGATGGCACCCATGACCCAAGTAACGGCACGTCGTTTGAGGAAAATACTGAATGCTGAGGTGGCTCCTCCTTCTGTTAAGGAGGAAGTGGCACCGATAGCTAGTGAGACCGGGAGTTCTATTCATCCAGCACTTGCAATAGACTACATCTCTCCTGCCGCCATCGATCCCACTTATTCGAGGTGGTTGCGTGATCGTATCACTGAGCGTTTGCGTGAGCTGCATGGTTCTCATTAGCTATTAGTACTTATTTGTATTGGACTATTTGTATTGGGTTGTGTTTGTATTAGACTATTTGTATTGGACTACATATATGAATTAGTACTGTGTCAATCTTTAGATTGTATTGGACTACGACATGGTGATCAGGACATAGTTCCTGCAGCCATTCGACTGGCGAGGTAGAAACTATGTGGACGTAGATAA
Source organism: Iris pallida (assembly GCA_029216955.1). Lineage (NCBI taxonomy): Eukaryota > Viridiplantae > Streptophyta > Magnoliopsida > Asparagales > Iridaceae > Iris > Iris pallida. The sequence goes on from JANAVB010025196.1 coordinate 54,484,135, forward strand.
AGTTGACTGTCCTTCGACCCTCATCCCTCGGCAATAATGATATGACAACCTATCACTATATCTTATATAGTAGTAGATGATGTCTTAGTATTACATTATGTGAGTTCATCTTGATTATGTTACATTCTTCAGATACTAGATACGATAAGAACATATACTAGACCATATGTACAGAAGATAGACGATTCACACTAATGTATGCTAGAATGAATTTTGGGTTGTGTTCTGAGCCATTCGTCCCCATACTTGGCAATTAAGCATGTGAAATATATCGTTGAAGAACATAAAACTTGTGGTCGTTACTGCAGAAAGTGCAGACTGACATGAACTGACGCACGAAAAAAGGAGATCAAAGCTGTAACAAGTAAAGTTGTGTTTTGGATGTTCTACTCTTGTAAGCTCATTGTTCACAAAGCAAGATATAATGAATACAGAACAAGTATCGAGTTTATAACTCTTGTAAGCTCTATACTTGAGTTACAAACTCGATACTTGTTATGTATTCTTTAATTATAGCTTGCTTTGTGAACAAAGAGTTTACAAGAGTTCTTTTTCCAAAGCACAACTTTACTTGTTCCAGCTTAGAGCTCCTCATTTTCGTGCGTCAGTTCATGTCGGTCTTCACTTTCTGCTGTAACTTCCTCCAATTAACCTCCCTCCTTTGGCAATGATGATACGACAACCTATCTTGATTCTGTTATTATAGTAGACGATGTCGTAGTATTACATTATGTGGTTTCATCTTGATTCTATTACATTCTTCAGATACTAGATACGATAAGAACATATACTACACCATATGTACAGAACAAAGATGATTCACACTAATGTATGCTAGAATGAATTTTGGGTTGTGTTCTGAGCCATCCGTTCTCACACTTGATTCTGTTATATCCTTCAGATACTAGATTCGATAAGAGTGAGAGCGCCGGAGAGAGTGAGAGTGCCGGAGGGGGGAGGAAAGAGAGAGTGAGAGAGTTAAATGGGGGAAAATAAATTGGTGGGGGAAATATTATTAGAATTTAGCGACGTTCATACTAACGTCACTAAATTAGTCACTATTAGCGACGTCATAGCGACGTTTCGCGATGACTAGCTCATGTAACTATGTACCTATAGATGAAGTTGACTGTCCTTCGACCTTTATCCCTCAGCAATGATGATACGACAACCTATCACTATATCTTTTAGTAGTAGATAATGTCTTAGTATTACATTATGTGGGTTCATCTTGATTCTGTTATATCCTTCAGATACTAGATTCGATAAGAACATATACTATACCATATGTACAGAACATAGATGATTCACACTAATGTATTCTAGAATGAATTTTCGGTTGTGTTCTGAACCATCCGTTCTCACACTTAAAACACATATGAATTAGTAATGTGTGTCAATCTTTGTTTTTGTATTTTCGGCGAACCCAGGGATTGGATTCTGTATTTTGTATTTTGGCTCCAGCTCCAGCTCCATTTGTATTAATCTACGGTACGACATGGTGATCAGGACATAGTCCCTGCAGCCATTCGACTAGCGAGGCAGAAACTATGTAGCCGTAGATAATGTTGACTATCCTTCGACCCTCATCCCTCGACAATGATGATATGACAACCTATCACTATATATTATATATTAGTAGATGATGTCTTAGTATTACATTATGTGGGTTCATCTTGATTCTGTTATATTCTTCAGATACTAGATACGATAAGAACGTATACTACACCATATGTACAAAACATAGATGATTCACACTAATGTGTGCTAGAATGAATTTTGGGTTGTGTTCTGAGCCATCCGTTCTCACACTTGGCAAAAAATCAAATTTTTTGTATTTTATCTGCTTTCAAAAATGTACTCAAACGAGATGGCACCCGTTCTCACAGATGGCACCTAAGACCCGAGGATCTCGCTTGAGGGAGGCACAGATGGCTGTGAAAGAGGAGGTGGTACCAGAGGGCAGTTCCACCGAAAGAGCTGCTCTAGAAGTAATTCCTAAAGCCGAGGGAGCTGTGAAAGAGGAGGTGGCACCACAGGACAGTTCCACCGGGAGTTCCAGTCATCCATCTCCTCTGGATATTGATCTGGCTGCCGCGGATCCTACTTATGCGCACTGGCTGAGGGAGTTCTATCTGCCCCAGCATAGATGACATTAGATACATATATTGACTGGATTTGTTTTGATGGATATATCTCCTCTGGATATTGTGATGGATATTTGTTTTGATAGATATATCTCCTTTGGATATTGTGATAGATATTTATTTTTTGGTGTGTAAAGTATATTCGTTTGTGTGATGTGTGATGCATATTGTGATGTATATTTATTTGTGTGATGTGTGATGCATATTGTGATGTTCCGAGAGGCTTGAGGAGACGACCAATTATTTTTGGTCTATTCTGGATTGTATTGTGCGTGCCGGTTTTGAGTGTTCCACCGAAGGGGTCGGCGAACCCAGGGATTAGATTCTGTATTTTGAATTGGATTGGATTCTGCATTTTGGATTGTACATTTGCATTCTGGATTATTTTTTTTAAATTTTTTTTCAATTTAGCGACGTTTTTAGCGACGTTTATATTCGTCGCTAACTGTTAGTGACGAATAAAACAGTCACTAAAATCGTCGCTAAATTGTTGACGTGTCAAACAATCTGATGCCACCACATCGTCGCAAAAATGTCGCTAATGTGTCGCTAATCAGCGAACAAAAGAAAACGTCCCAAATAACGTCGCTAGTTAGCGACGTTATTAGCGTCGCTAACTACCGTCGCCATAGCGACGTTTTGCGACATTTTCTCGATTAGCGACACGTTTTTTTTTCGTTGTTTCCTAAATGTCGCTGAAAACGTCGCTAATTGAGTTTAGCGACGTATTAAACGAGATTAGCGACGTTTTGGAACTCTACCGTATATTCGTCCACCGATGAGTTCCCTTGGACCAGTCCTGTAAACTGGCCCTCCAACGTGCTGAGAGCTACATCACGAAAAAATTTCTTCTGGAATAGCCTTTGAAAGTTCTCCCAGGTCAGCCCTCTAACAGATGCACGAGGGTCCGTGCGGTACCAGGTCAATGCGATATTAAAGAACTGACTCGCCGCTGCTGATACCCGCAGCCTCTCCGGGATCTCTGCCAACTCCAGGCTCCGCTCCACGTCCTCTAGACAATCATTGGCATAAAAGATGCCCTCGGTTCCCCTGAACTCTCGAGGGTACATTTTCTTGAAGTCAAGTACTAAACCAGGTCTCGGCTGCTGCTGATGCGGCTCCAGGGCCGGAGCGTCCTGAACCGGAGCCGCAACCACCTTTTCAACTGCTGCCAGTACCAATTGATGAGCGTTCTTCATGCTCTGCCTCAAAACCTCTGCCTTACGCTACGATGCCTCTGCTTGTGCTTGCTGCGACTCCATCATCTGCTGGAGAAGTACGAACATCTGTATAGCATCTGTCGGCAGTGCAGGTGGAGGTGGAAGAGTCTCTGGCACAACGATACTAGGCCTCTGAATCTGCTGCGGAAGACCTCCAAGTGCTGCTGCCTCTCCCACCTGGATGGTAGGAACAGTAGGGACAGCCCCCTGGACTGCCACTCCCTCATCCGGAGAAATTGGTCACAACGGATCGGATCTCTCCGGTGCTACACTGGATCCAGCTGTCTGAGCTCGAGTCACTGTGATCCTGAAGGCAGATTCGAGCAAAAGATCAATAGGGCATAAGATATAAGATATTATCAAAAAAGGATAATTAAATTTGAAATACAAGAAGAGTTGACATGATAATCGAAAGATAGAAATTTTACTAATATGTGATTGAGTAACTCCTATTATAACCTAGAACCTATATCCTAACAGCAGGCTCGTAATTAGTACTCTAAGTTGAGTACCATTACGAGATCGTACTAGTTGCGACACTGACCTGCATGGGCCACCATAAAAATGTATTATGACCCACACCCTGATTAGGGGCACGAGCACGTAGGTACGTCCAGCTTACACCACAGAGTCGGTAGTATAATGCTGTATAGGTCGTCTACAATATACAACATCTAAACACAATATATAAACCTGTCATCTCCGTACGGAGGTATATAAATTCATATCCCAATCACAAGACATCTAAGAAAGATAGCATGAAATATGATAAGATATGATAGAAGGAAATAAACTGGAAATAGATACAAGATCACAACACAAGTTAGAGTTCAAAACATAACACAAGATCCCAAATATAAAGTATACTACAAGTCTTAAGTACTAGCTGGAACGCAGTCCAGTCAAACCTAACTAGTCTAAGTGAAAGCAGACGGTGCGTCCTCAATGGGCAACTGTTCTACAGGGATGTCCATATGGTACTCACCGTCTATGCCAAACCCATAGAAGGTCGAGCAATCAGCCTCTATATCATTTGTAAATATCAGCGGGGTTATCCTATCAGGATATGAGCAAGTACAAACGCTAACAGAAGTTACAAGTGAATTAACAAATTCTATAAGAGACAATTATAATAAAATACAAGATAAAATATCAAGACTAGAATATAAATAGGATATATAAAACTGGATATCATGTCAAGGTATGAAATACTGGAATGTAGAACAGTACAGAAATATTTGATGTATACTGTAAACAAAAATGGTGCCTTGAGATATTAGTGCATTATGTGATCGGCTTGGGTCAGGATCATGCAATTCCATTTAACCGGCTATGAATCAAAAAATACAAGAAAACTGGATCAAGCGGGCCACAATGGAAAGCTATGAGGCAAGCAGTATCAGGTCAGGCTACACCCTACGTGCGGTGAGGGTGGAGCTATGATGCAAGAAAATAATAGGAATGCAGGAGGGTTATTGATCACATAACTGCTAATAACTCCCCATCCTCGAATGGTATAATGGATCCAGACATGACTCATCATGACACAAGATTCAAAAGCAAGGGGCCAGCCCACTCCCAAATCGGTGTCAAAAAACAAGATCGAACAATATACCAATATACAAGGAAAGTCTAGGAATAATATCTTATGACAGGATCCGACGTATACTAGTCCGTGTACCATCATGTCGAGAATCAAGTAAAACACTACAACTGAATCGGATATAGCATATATCAAGATAATGAAGACTATCAGAGAATATACTCGCCTGCAGTCCTGAGCGGTCAATAAGAATCGATCCTCAGAGTGATGTCACAGACCTAAAGATGAGATATCATGAATTAATTAGGGTTTGACAGTGTATGGCACGATATTCTAGCATATGTTATACAATCTAGGTCAAACTCAGTCAAACTAAGTCAAACTAGGTTACACTAAGTCAAACTAGGTCATACAAAGTCAAACTAGGTCAAATTTGATCAAAGGTTGACTCACAGTTGACTTTTGGTCAACTGGTCAACTCTGGTCAACTTCTAGTCTATTCTAGGTCCAATGTTGACTTTTAATTGACTTCGAGTCAAAACAGTCAACTATAGTCAAATGGGGTCAACTCTAGTCTAGGTATCCTGTTTCTAACCTTTACCTACCAAGATACTATATACCTTGGTCATATTGGTATCCCAATACCAATACCTTGGTAGGAATCCAATACCTTAACTTAGGTAAATATATACCTTAACTACCCAAGATACCCATCTTAGATATCTAGCAACTACCCTAAGCTACTAGCTAGTCAATACTATAGATATCTAACCTTAGCTACTAGGTATACCCTTTACCTTGAAGGTATCCCAATACCTTACCTTATACTAAGGTAAACCTCATTTACCTTAGTAGAGGTAAAGTCAAATCCTAAGATAGAATATTAGTATCTGAAGATACCCATTTTCTAGTATCCTAAGATACTAACATACTACCCTAACCATTACCTTCAACCCACTAACTAACTTACTAGTCACCAACATATCCTAACATCTAACTAACACTATCAATACCTTATCTAGCAACCATAATATCCTAACTAATATCTAACATTACACTCACAAACATATATAACTCTCTAAGGTATTCTAACATAAATACTAACATTCTAACTTAGACACACATACACACACACAAAAAAAGAGGAAAATTGTGCTAAGAGCCAAGGGGCTATTTGCTTGCAAGGGGGGCTACAATAGGGCTAAATGAGATGCTACTGCTGCTGCTAGGTGGCTTAGCTGCTGCTGCTACTGCCTGCAGCAGCAAGCATGTAGCTGCCTGCAGCAGTGGCTACTGCCACTGCTGCAGTTGCTCTTTCCCTCACTCCTCTCTACTCTCTCACTCCCACACACTCACTCAACACTCGCACTAACATAAACAAAATCAAACACCAACATATAACGTACAATCCTCCCTCTCTCTAAACACAAACACATATCTAAAATACATATATATATATATATATATATATATATATATATATATATATATATATATATATATATATATATATATATACATACATAAAACAGTCCACTATATAAATAGATACCAAATTGACATGTATACATATAAATATGACATTGTAGGCTAAACCACTTGGATATCAACATATATATTCAAATGAAAAAAAGTCTACCATCCTAACCATTGCCAATCTACTCTCTGACAAATCTAAATCTGAAATTAAAAGACAAATTAGCCTATTAGGCATAAATACAAACACATGGTGTGCCTCATATTGGAAACTCTCCATGGAAATACCAAAACTACCCCAACTTCCTAAAGAGGACTGATGAGAGCCTCAAAATTAAATCTAATGGTGGTTCATGCATGGGGGGTGGATCCTATGGAATCTATCAAAAATGTAAGAGAAAGTTGAATAGAGAGATGGTTATACCTATTAGAAGTTGGATCCCAATGATACACTCAAAAGGACACGGTTCCGACACGAAAACTTCTCCAAATTGGACACCCTCCCTTGCTCCTTGCTCTCACTCCTTGCTAGCACCTCCTTCTCGATGGATTGAGAAGAATGGAGGAAGAATAGATTGATTTGAGAGATCAAAACCAAGAGGGAAGCTCTCAAGTTTTGGAGAAGAACAAATTTGAGGAAAAAAGAGAGAGGCAAGTATGAAATAAAAAAGGTGGAGATACCTATACCTAATGTGGCCGGCCATGTTGCCCTATTTTGGGCCTTATGAAAAGTCCAAGTTGCCCTCAACTAGTCTTCATTGGGTCAACTTAAGTCATGCCAAGGTTTGGGGTCAAAAGGGTCAAGTTCTAATCTGTAATTGAACCTATCTAGTCATGTGGGATTAGCCTAATTATACTAGACTAATTAGTGGGGTTTATGGGCCATGTCTAACTAATCTTTGGGTCCCGACTAGAGTCTAAGCTACCCGGGCCACTAACACAAGTCGAAACGAGACCAAAATCAAACCCGACTAAACTAATCCCCAAATATCAATATTAATAAATAAATAATCACAAATATCAGAAAATGGAAAATGACCATTTTACCCTCAATTATGAAAACTGGAAGTGACACTGAGGTAAAAAATGACTAATAATTTAAAATGCAATATGACCAAGTATTAAGCTGATAAGCTCAAATAATCAAAAGGACTATGTATCTTATATATATAATTAATAAAGATAATAGAATAGCTATACTTATTTTATGAAATTGTACAACAACTTTTTCATGATTTAGTCACAAGGGGTATAGTCAAAACCCAATTCACTCTCTTATCTTTAGGACTGACAGAAAAGTTAGTTATTTTCAGGGCAACAAAAAGTAATATTCAATTATCAATATTAATAAATAAATAATCACAAAATATCAGAAAATAGAAAATGACCATTTTACCCTCAATTATGAAAACTGGAAGTGACACCGAGGTAAAAAAATGACTAATAATTTAAAATGCAATATGACCAAGTATTAAGCTGATAAGCTCAAATAATAAAAAGGACTATGTATGTTATATATATAATTAATAAAGATAATAGAATAGCTATACTTATTTTATGAAATTGCACAACAACTTTTTCATGATTTAGTCACAAGGGGTATAGTCAAAACCCAATTCACTCTCTTATCTTTAGGACTGACAGAAAAGTTAGTTATTTTCAGGGCAACAAAAAGTAATTTTCATGTTTACACATTAAGCTAAGAAATAATCATAATATAATTAGGTTAAATGCACTAAAAGATTGTTAAGAATGAATAAAAGTTACAAATACAACAAAAGCCTCAAAAAATATCTAGGTGTAATACAATATATACCTGAAGTTACAAGTTGAAATTTCATGCTTTAAGTGTCAAAATCCTAAAAGTATTACAAATTTCTATTATATATATATATATATATATATATATATATATATATATATATATATATATATATATATATATATATATATATATATATATTTTTTACAAATATATATATATATATATATATATATATATATATATATATTTGTAAAATATATATATATATATATATATATATATATATATATATATATATTTGTACAAGATCATGATTATATGTAACGTACCTGTGTGTATAGAAGATTTCATGAATATACCTCTTTTGCCCCATTTTATATTAATCACATAACTGCAAGCTGTCACGTCCCAATCCCGCAATACCAAAAATCGTCACTTGACATGATGTTGAAAGTCTAAATTACACTTGTACAAGGCAAGTACCAAACATGATGTTCGATAAAATATCTCAAAATCAAAGTCATTGTAGCTGCAATAAACAGAAAAGTGAAAAAAAAATTATGTATTGATAATCTGCAAAATTATAATGACTCTTGGACAAAGAATAAATCGATTACAAATACTGAATCTCAATACAATAAACAATTGCATAAGGCTTACAACTCATAAAACTAATATAAACAATGATTTTCATACATAGTAAGACATCTAGTAGTCGAATAGCTTCAAGTCGTCAACCGAGCTCCAATGCCTCACCACGTCAAGCAGCTCCCCCCGCCTGTGGAGTTGGAATATCAGCACATTAGAAAATGCACCTGTGAGTGTCCTTAACTAAACTCACATAAAATCAACATGGTTGATTATGTGAGTATATGCAAATATTAAGCGGTATTAGTTATCAATTCAAGTTTTTGTCCCTGTATCAAATTACTAGGTCTACAAGACGATAACATTAGCATGCAATCTAACTATATGAAGGTCATTTGCAATGCAAGCCATCTTGGACTATCTAGGTTGGACGGCTCCCTTTTAGTCCTGGTAGAAAACCTCTACTAAAAAAATTTGAATCACCCCGTATCGTACCGTACCCTTAAAGTCTGGATAATTAGACCCCCTGAAGGTCCCACAATATTCCATGCTAGTATGTCAACACACCCATCTCCGTTCCTCGTAGGAAGAATCGTCCAGGTGCCCCGACAACCGTTCGAGGAACCCAAAATCTTGTGCAAAAGTTGAACATGACCATGCGCAATATGTGTGAACTTATGCATGGTACATAAACTGAAATTAATAATGTAAATCTCTAGTCAGCATTATACCATAACATATCTCATCTGTATTACCACATTCCTCGAACCATTGCTCATACTTCCATTCTTTCCAATACAAAGATTTCTATCTTGGCGACTCGGCGTTCCCGAATCTTTTAGTATTTGTATTCCTATTAAACTACATCAAAATACTCCACAAGATACATCAAAAACAAACTGTATTCCTCATCACCTCTAGCCTAGTGGTTAAGATAGATGCATGCGGCGCAAGTGGTCAGGAGATCGATTCCCAGTGGGAGCGTTCGCCACAATTCCCTTCTTTCAATATATATATATATATATATATATATATAGCAAGTTCACAAGTCACTCTATTTTATCTTGATTCCTTTTATTAGCATTAACAAATTCATGAAACATAAAACAAGACATGCAACATGTAAAGGTAAAGAAGATAATGATCAAAACCACCCGCTATGACGAATCGACTTCGTCCCGAATGAAGACTCTGAATAATTTTTTCGCATGAAACTAAGTCTAGTCAGACTTTCGAGCCAACAAACTAGTCCAATATGCCATGCCGAACGAAATGCTACACAAATCACTTGTAATGCTTCAAAAGTTCTAGTGGAAATATCCACTAAAGGGCTTGGTGAAGTTATATTCTCTTTTACACTATCAATTGATCTTTAGAGCTTCCACACAAACACATATATATACAGTAATTGTGTCGATTTGAAGCTATTCATAAGATAACTTTATCTGCCAAAAAAATTGTTTACTATAAAGGAGAGCACTGGTCTACCTTTTCTAGAAGATGCCAAAATAAAACGATAATAAAATAATGCCATTGTTTCACTTTTAGTTCCATTTTAGGCCAAAGTGCTCTACAATTAAAACATAAGAGCGACTGAAATATTTTAAGTAAATATTTTGCATGAATTATATATATTTAGCTTATTATGAAGAAATTATGAGACGACTTCATGGACATCGTGTATTAAAAAATATCTTTCATCCCTTCAGTGGCATTGTTGAATGCTTGAAACTTAAAAGCATTGGATGATTGTAGAGTTGGTGATATTAGGATATAAGCAAAACAATAGTATGACAAGTCCCACTCTCGATTGTTCATGAAAAAAAACTAAATAACCAAGTCACATTATCCTTAACTTGCAAAACAAAATTAATAAATTAGGTTACACAATCCTCACATATTTTTATTTAGTTCTATGTCTCATACAATATTCAAAAAATTTGTTTTATCGCTTTTTTGGACGGTTAGCCCAAGTTATCCGTTAGGATGAGACCTAAATTTTGAACAATATGGAAACTTAAACACAAATTTTCAATATAATATGATGTTAGAAATAATTTCTTTTCTTCTTTTGAAATCTGTAAACAAAATAAACAATAATTAAAGGTTACCGGCCTCCGAAGAAGTCGTGCACGTACCACTGTCCTAAGAGTTGAGTCGGATCTATGTGCAGACTTGTTCCGAATGCTCCAAGTGGTAAAACTCTCGCTCTACCGGTATCTCCTCGTCGTACACAACTCGAAAAAAGGGACCCTGACTTAGCTCTGCCCAGTGCAAGGTGAAGAATAAAAGAGCTTCGGAAAGATCAGAAATCGAGAGAGAGAGTTTACGTAGAATTTTCCTGTGTACCGAGAAGAAAAAAAGACCTCAGTATATATAGGCTATAATTATTCTCAGTTCTTCCAACAGACAGAAGAATAAAAGCCATTTAACCCAGACGTTACAGAGGAATAAAGGTCAATAAACTCAGAAAAAAATAATAAAAATATGGGAGTAAATGAAATTAACGTTGAAAAATTAATGAGCCAAACGTTTAAAATTTTAAAAGAATAAAACGTTCATGAGCAGCAAAAGATTATTTAGGGTCTCAGCCCGAATCCGAAGAAGGAATCGAATCGACATTCGGCGCCTACAGATGTGGGTACGTACCCACACCAGTTAAGTGCATCGAACCGAACCGAGCCGAGTCGGGCCGGGCGGCGACGAAACGCACGTGTGGCCCATAGTGCACCCACACAAGACTTCAATGAAGAAAAGAAGAGCAAAGTGATATAAGCACAATCACATGAAACCCACAGCCGATGTGGGACTATTTATTTTGAGGACTTGAGCTTTAGCTCAATTCAGTATGCGTGTGGACATACACATACAGCAATACAAAGGCAACAATCCCCTCCAAAAGGTCAAGTCCAAAAGTAATAGAAGGAAAGAAATAAGAGAATTTCTGGGCAATTATATATTATGCATAGATGATATGGATTACAGCCTTGAATCTCACTTAGTGACTGTTGTATTTATCTGAAGAAATGCTTGATGGACTACGCCTTGAATTAGACTTCTTGAACTAGATTCATGAAATAAAACACGTAGTACGCTAGAGGTTCTTGGATATATCGGGTGGCGTATTAGATTGGTCATGCAAACTTTTTTTATATTCATGAGAGTTGTCTAGGATCACCATGTCTATTGTCGCGGCCTTCACGACCTCTCGTATAAGTAAGTTCTCAAGGGTTGGTGATAGGAATCAACCCTACATATCATGCTTGGATATTCAGAGTAAGAACTCACCCTAACCATATCACACACGGAACAATGTCACCATAGGGATATGGTATCCATATACAACATAGTACAGCCTCTTGGGTATTATTTTTAAGAGATTTTAATCTCAGGGTCTGTGTACTGTAATAGTCACCTAAGTCCAGCTTGTTCCTATCCATTGAACCGGCTTCTTGGGATCTCCAGTCAGACTCGGTTGGGTTGCCACTGCTGGTGACTAACTTATGGGCTTAACCCATCCCCCTCGATGATTCTAGGATCAATGTCCTAGACTGACCCTTCGTCAAGTGGTCTACAAGGTTCTTTTATGACTTTATATAGTCAAGAACCACATATTTGCCTAATAGGCTCTTTATCGACTTGAAGCGCAGCTGCAGGTACCTGTTCATCTTAGCATTCATAGAATCATGCTTTAGTAGTCCTATAATAGATTTATTATCTTAGTTTATAGAAATTACAGGAACAGGACTAACAGAAATAGGTATATGCATAATAAAAATTTTAAGTCATTCGACTTCTCTACAAGTAGTTTCAATTTCTGAGTCCATTGTACTCCTACCAATGATGTTTGTTTACAAGATCCCCCGGAGATTGCAGCTCCTCCTAGAGTAAAAATATATCCAGTAGTGGATTTTACATCATGTGAATCACTTATCCAGTTTGTATCTGAGTAACCTTCTATGATATCTGGGTTTCTAGTATAATAAACTTTATAATCTAGAGTACCCTTATGATATCTAAATACTATTTCCAATGCAGTCCAATGTGACTGGTTTGGGTTACTAGTATATCTACTTAGTCTCCTAATGGCAAATACAATATCAGGTCTGGTCATATTTGTTATGTACATAAGGAACCCTATTATCTGTGAGTATCTAAGTTGTTCTATAGGTGATCCTTCATTCTTCTTGAGAACAACATTACTGACATAAGGAGTAAGGACAGGTTTTTTATCAAAATACTCAAACTTTTTAGCATTTTCTCAATTGAATGTGCTAAGGATAGAGTATAGGCCTCTTTGTATTTGGACACTTGCATTCCTAGGATCAAGTTAGCTTCACCTAGATCTTTCATGTCAAACTGGTTAGATAAATAATTCTTTGTGTTATTTATCAATCCCAGTAAAGATCCTAGAATAAGGATGTCATCAACATACAAGCATAAGATGACATAACATCCATTTGTATTTTTAGAAATGACTTTGTCAAATTTGTTGTGTCATTGCTTGAGAGCTTGTTTTAGGCCATAAAGTGATTTTACTAATCTACAAACCTTCTTTTTTGACCTTTAGCAATAAAACCTTCAGGTTGCTCTATATATATTTCTTCCTCTAAATCTTCATTTAGAAATGATGTCTTTACATCCATTTGATGGATTAGCATATCATGAATGGAATCTAAGGCAAGAAGGGTTCTAATAGAAGTGATTCTAACTACAGAAGAGTAGGTATCAAAATAATATAATCCATTTTTCTAGGTAAATCCTTGACTACTAATCTAGTCTTATATTTCTTTATGATACCATCGGCTCTAATTTTTTTGAAGATCCACTTACAACCTATAGGTTTAGTACCTAAAGGTAGGTTTGCTAAAAACCAAGTACTATTCTCTATAAAGGAATTGTACTCATTGTTAATAGCTTCTTTCCAGAAAGGGGCATTAGGAGAAGATATGGCTTCTTTATAAGTTGAGGGATCACCCTCTATCAAAAAAAGTGAAGAATCCTTCTCCTAAATTTGTTTCAATTCTTTCTTTTTTACTCCTTCTAGGTTTTATATCTCGTCCGGGTCGCTTGGAATCATTCTCCGGATGAGTCCACTTGGGAGCACGAGGGCTCTATTCGGGAGAACTTCTCATACTTGTATGAGGATCAAGGTACGAATTTACGTACTGCCTTTCGATTATCGTAATATTCCTTAGAATCTCGTTTTCCTAAAATCGTGCCATTTTAATTTTGGGGACGAAATTTTCTAAGGGGGAGAGGATGTGAGCCCCCTCATTTTCAAGTTATAAATTTTAATTAAAATCTGAAAATAGTTTTTATGACACTTCATTTACTTCAATTTAAGTCACTATTTGTATTGTTATAATAATAGATGGTTAAATCACCACAGAGATTATTATATTTTTGTTAAACAAAAATATATTATTTTTGTTAAAAGGGAAATTTTAGTATAGAAATTATTGGGTTTCTTTTTTCTCTTCAATTATATATATAGCTTTAAGTAACAACCAAGCTTTGAAATTGATCTTAATGTTAGAGTATATTTTTTTGAAATGAAAAGTTACCTTCTTTTTGAAATTATTAAGCATTAGTAATTCCTGGAAGCCCCGTACTTCCCTACTTAGCAAACAACCCAACTCCCATTTTTATGATCTTTTTACTACTTTAGCAAAACAACACCTGTGCCTTAGCAGCACAGCACACAACTTTCCTTCATTTCGGGCCAACCTCAACGGCTCTTCCTTTTGAATTTCGGGTGGTGGGTTCATGGGTACTCCCCAACCCGTTAGCTTTAATAAGCAACAATAGCTGCGATAACTTTTGGGTGGAACTTAAATCCCTACCCGCGTTCGACCCGTTATACTAATGGCTAATTTAAGAAGCCTTTTCCTGTCCTTCTTCCCTAAGCCGCAGCGCGTGCAGGTCAGTTTTCGTGCAACAGTTTCTGCGGAAGCACAGGCGCCAGCTCGACGAGCCTTCCCAACGCTCAGCTAACCCTAGTTTTCCCCCTCTCTAAAATCTCTCTGACCCTAGAAACCTAGCCGCCAGCTTCTCTAGAAGAACCAACCGGCCCCTACGTTTCCCCTCCACCAATGGGGACGTTTGGAACGCGATATTTTTTTTTATTTCCGGGAAAATTTAAGATGGAAATCTATTACCACGTTTGTTTGGCTTATAAAAAATTTATTCTCGGAAATTATAAATATCCGGGTAAATAGTTTACCCACAAAATATGGGAATTCTATCCCTGGAAAATAGGTGGGTGTTTTTTTTTTTTGCCCGGAAAAAAAAAAATTGTCTAAATTTTTTTCTTCTTGTTTGATCAATTTTGATTAGTTTTGAACATTTTTTCTTTTTTTTGTCATTTTTATCGTTTTTTTTGTCATTTTTTGTCGTTTTTACCAATTTTTTGTCGTTTTCAGCGATTTTTTTGTCGCTTTTACCCATTTTTTGTCTTTTTTCACTTTTTGATTATTTTTTGTCGTTTTTATCGTTTTTTGTCATTTTTTGTCGTTTGTCCCAATTTTTTGTCGTTTTAAGCGCTTTTTTTTTCGTTTTTACCCATTTTTTATCTTTTTTGTCACTTTTTGATTATTTTTTGACGTTTTTATCGCTTTTTTGTCATTTTTTGTCGTTTTTACCAATTTTTTTATTGTTTTAAGCGATTTTTGTCGTTTTTACCCATTTTTTGTCTTTTTTCTGTCACTTTTTGATTATTTGTTATCGTTTTTATCCTTTTTTTGTCATTTTTTGTCGTCTTTACCAATTTTTTGTCGTTTTAAGCGATTTTTTGTCGTTTTTATCCAGTTTGTCTTTTTGTCACTTTTTGATTATTTGTTGTCGTTTTTATCCAATTTTTGTCCTTTTTGTCGCTTTTTTGTCAATTTTTTTCGTTTTAAGCAATTTTTTATCGTTTTTGTAGCTTTTTTTTGTTGTTTTTACCGATTTTTAGTCGTTTTTTATCGTTTTTTGGTCATTTTTACTGATTTTATGGCTTTTTTGTCATTTTTGTCGCTTTTACCGATTTTTTTTGTCAGTTTTGTCGCTTTTTGGTGTTTTTTTTGTCGTTTTAACCGATTTTTCGTCGTTTTAACCGATTTTTTGTCCTTTTTTGTCGTTTTTATCGATTATTTTTCGTTTTTGTCGCTTTTTTGGTTATTTTTTGTCGTTTTTAGCCGATTTTTTTTATTGTTTTTAACCGATTTTTTTGTCATTTTTTGTCGTTTTAACCGAATTTTTGTTGTTTTTTGTCGTTTTTGCCGCATTTAGGTTTTTTGTCGTTTTTACCGATTTTATGCGTTTTTGTCGTGTTTTGGTTATTTTTGTCGTTTTTACCCTTTTTTTGTTATTTTTTGTCGTTTATACATTTTTTGTCGTTTTTTTTGGTCATTTTTGTCATTTTAACCGATTTTTTGTTATTTTTCATCGTTTTTGTCGTTTTTTACCGATTTTTTGTCGTTTTTACCGGTTTTTTTATATTTGTTCATTTTTTTCGTTATTATTATTTTTTCCCGGGAATATTTATATTGTCACCAAACATGGGAATGCAATTTTCCAGGAAATTTAATTCCTTGGAATTTAATTCCCGGGAATATAGAATTCCCGGCTATATAGTATTCCGCATACCAAACGCACGCCCCCTTAGAGTGTTCGCGTGGGCGAAGCTAAGGAGCACTCGCCTCGACGTTCGTCCGACGAGACAACGGCGAGGAGCGGGGCGAGCTTGCCGGGTCGACATCTCCACGGCGCGGCAGATCCGAGTCAACAAATCCTCTTTTTGACTCTCCCATTTCCTCTGTGAGTTTCCTACAAATCGAAAACCTTCTTTAGATTCACTCCTTTATGCTATATGCTGCTCTTCCTCCTTAATATTCACAAAATGTTCAAATACCCTGACTTCAAGTTAGATATGGGTTAGTATAGATTCAAGGGCGGAACCAGAAATTCAAGTTGTCCTGGGCTAAACTAAAAATAAGTTATACTTCGTAAAAAAATTGACAATATAAGACATCATCAATTGAAACACTCATGTATGTTAATGAAAATTTAATTTCCACAAAACTAACCAAAAAAAAACTCCAATATGTTTATAAAAGATGGTTTAACTAAAAAAAGATTAATCAAAACACTCATGTATGTTCTTACACAAGAAAAAACTCCAGTAGCTCATTTCAGGATCCTATTCTTACAAGTGAAAAAAGCCAAAGAATGAAGCATGGACATGGTCATGGATAAAGCCTAGCTACCTACATAAATTTTACTTCTCAAAATAAACATAATTAGGTATAGTGATGACTCGTTTTATGCAACCACATAGACTTGTAACTATATTTTGTTTTGCCTTTACTTTAACACTTCAGTAGCTCATTCCAGGATAAAAGTTGTTTTCTCATTCAATATAGATTTTGCCATTTTGGTTCTGGCTACAAATAGACAGCATAAAATTTCAAACACTCCAGTAGCTCACTTTAACACTGGTACACAGGCCGATTGATGTACTACAAACAGAGAGCATAAAATTTCAATGTTCTGCATATTTGATCAATCATAAACATAAACATATGACAAGGTAAATCAAGCTTCCTATTAATTTTAGGAATTATGACAGGTCTTTAACTCTATGAACTGTCGATATGAAGCCTGATCGAAACTTTAAGTTTGATCATGTTATCAGTCAATGTTCTGTAGATTTGTTTTTTACCCAAAGAGTAACAGCAGCCTATAGAGACATTAGAACAAACAATCGGCGATCCATAGCCCATGCTTGCGCCCGTGAACAGAATTTGAAACCGTAGGTGAAGATGAGGAGAGGGGAGAAGTTGCCATGGTTAGTTATAGAGAGAGGTTGAGTGAGAGATGAGTTCTCTAAATTTTTTCAAAAAAATTGCAGCAGCTAAGCAGAACTATGTGCGGCTGTGGTGTGGGACTTGGGGTGGGCTGAACAGTTGGATATGTGTTTTATTCCACATATATTTTTTTTTTTGAAAAATTTAGGGTGGGCTGGAGCCCACCCTAGCCCACATCATAGTTCCGCCCATGTATAGATTCCTTTTGCTCCTTCAAATCCCTACTGCATGCGAGAATGTGTTCGGGTACTGGACTTGAGGTGCAAACTGGTGCTTGTTGCATGTGTGCTAAATAAAGTTGGGATTCTTTGAAGGGAATGTAGAAAACGTATAGTACAATGTGGGTATTGATACTGTTATATAGTTAAATGTTAGAAGAGAAAACTTTTTGTATGGATGCTGTTGTAAACTTGAGGAAGAAGTGATGGGAGTAAAATATGTAGAACGAAAATTAGAAGAAAATGAAGTGATATAATAGAAGGGTGTGATAATATACTTTATTCTCTTACATTGTGGTGCAAGCATGGATAGTGATGTTTAGTGGTATGGTTCTTCCTTTCATTCCTTTGTTTAGGTCCAGTAGAGAGAACCATACTATATGGAATGTATCAAGGACAGATGAGGGAAAAAATGTGCATATGGAAGCATGCAGGGCTATTCGATGGGATAAGATAGAGTTAATGGTGAGCAAATGCTAAAGGGAAGAAGAGAATTAGGTTATAAGATTAATAATTAGGAGAAGCTACATGTATGTGTCTGTGGCGAATAGCTCGGGTGGTTGAGGGAGGAGATGGTGTTGAAATGATCCTAGGTTCGAATATCCTGAAGGGGGTAGAAGATTTTTCTTTTTATTATGTGTCGCTTTGCCTTGGCAACATTTAACAAGGTTACATATATGTTATCAATAGGATAATCTAGGCTGCTACCTATATATGAGCACTGTGAGCATTGTAGCCCACTAGTTGTGGAGGTGGGCGAGTATATAAGAGGTTTTCGGATCAAAACCAGGATTGGGTGGTGGTGAAGAAAAAATTTTGACTTCTTTTTTTTCACCCCTAAAACATTTTTTTTTTTGCTAACAAGCCTAAAACATTTTTGTTATCAAATACTAATACTCCTTGCCAAATCAAACCTTAATGCATTTTCAGCAGATAAACTATGAGCATTGCCATAAGTAACCCTTGTAGCAATTAATTAATTAGTCCTAAATAATTTCCTCTAGGTCATGTTGGCTCATCGGACTTGGACGTTGGACCAGTTCTTCCTCTTCGAATTCCAGATCCGGGCAAGTGTACCTTGCCATACTTGTACTTCAGTTACATATTATTAAATTCTTGAATATTATTTATATGTATATTATTGCAAAACCTAGAGTCATGTACGGTACTTCGCGTTCGAATCATATTCGGGTGCCGTTGGACGTTGCGCCAACGGGTATCGATACTAAATATTCACTCATGCGTTACCGCGACAACTCGTTGTGGGGTATACCCTAACCTAGGACATGTTCGTATGACACTACATTATTGGTGGATTCCCTTACTTGATTACATCTTGACATACGAAAATTCAAGTTGATTCTAGGACGATGACATTGTTATGCTTGCACTGTTACTATTCTATTATGACCCGTTGTCCTAGTTACAGGTTCTGGCCGAGCGTCTCGTGGATACGATTCGTGAAGTCATATGGGCAGGGAGAAACATACACTGTGCGCTTTGGCTACTTTCCCACATTGTTACTGTTGTCTCTTACCCAGAGCCTCGGATATTCATAGTTACCACAGTTCCTTATCGGAACTGTAGATATTAATAGTTATCGGAGTTCCGTATCAGAACTCTGGATTACACCGTGACAATCCGTGTGTTCAAGTGATGTTTCTTAAATTGTATTAGCATTCTAGTTGGTTATGTTAGATTCATCCCTTACAGTCACATTCTATTTTCCATATATGTATCTTCTCTATTGTACACTTGGCTTGCATATTATGTACCTTGTTGCATCCCGCTGAGGACCTGGTTTTTCTCCAGATTTAGACGACGAGGATTATCCGAAGGTCTACGGATCCGGAGTTGAAGCAGGGGTGGGACCATTTACAGAGGATGAGATCGATCCAGCAGAGTAGCTCGACCATTGGTAGAGCACTTTCATTTGATTCTGACTTCATTATCTAGTAGCATGTCATTAGATCTAGTTATCTTCTTATATTTCATTCCATTCAGTATTGTATCAGCGGAATTATTTCTGTAAGACACTTTAATTCAGTATTGTATTATGTTTCATTTGTAGACTCATATTGTCTCTTTTGAGCCTATACGACAAATATGACTATTGGGTTGCAGACTAGTTTTCATATTTACCTCTTATGTTTCTGTACCTGGATTGAGATATAGTGTTGATGTAGTAATTAGTTACACCTTTTTGACAGCTTATGTCCTAGTCGGACTAGAGTCTGGTTGAGTACGTAGCTGGCCTTGCCACGTGGCTCGGTTCCGTAGTTTTGGAACTGGGACGTGACATCTCTAGCTTCTATAATTGTATTATTAGAGATTTTATTTACTTTAGAATGATTTACAAGAAATCTATTGGCATTACTGTCTAGCGCATATCCTATGAACACAACATCTGTAGTCTTAGATCTAATCTTTCTCTTTTCGGGTTCAGGAATTTCTACCTTAGCTAGACATCCCTAAACTTTAAGATAATTAATCCTAGGAGTCGGCCTTTCTATAACTCACATGGTGTCTTATTATTAGACTTACTGGGTATCCTATTACGGATATAATAGGCTGATAATAAGGTTTCTTCCCATAGATTATCAGGAGCACCTGAGCTGAGAAGCATTGCATTTACCATGTCTAACATAGTGCGATTTTTTCTTTCAACAACTCAATTAGACAGTGGTGAATAAGGAGCAGTAACCTCATGAATAATCCCATGTTCTTCATAGAAGTAAGTCATTTCATTTAAGTTATACTCTCCACCACGATCTGATCTAAGAATCTTAATCTTTTTATCTGACTGATTCTTAGCTTCAGATTTATAAACCTTGAATCTGTCTAAAACTTTATCTTTGGTTTTAAGAAGGTAGGTATAAAAATATTTTGAATGATCATCTATAAAAGTTCCAAAGTATTTCTTACCGCCTCGGGTCAAAACCCTATTGGAATCACAAACGTCACAATGAATGAGTTCTAGAAGTTCGGAATCCCTTTGGACAGATTTGAAAGGTAATCTAGTATGTTTTGCTTGAACACATATCTCACATTTGTGTTTATCATCTATAGGAGTCCTCGAAATAAGATCTAAGTTCACCATCATTTTAAGAGATCCTAGATTGACATGACCTAGTCTGCCATGCCAAACATTGGAGGATTCAACATTATCAACAACAAGAGAAGGATTTAAAATTTTATTCATAGTACTTAAAATAAAAAGACCATCCTTTACAAAATTTTTTCCTATAAGTAACTTATTCTTGGAAAATACTACTTTATTAGTGTCACGATCCGCACCCATTTATTGGGATGCGATTGCATGTCCAATTCCAGGCTACGCTGTAGTGTCGGCGGTAATACGCTGTCTAGCCCGCAATAAACAAGTGCTTATAAAATATATCTTTATTTTCTTATTCACAAAATTAAACCAATTTACAATATTCCAATGTTACATTTAATCAAAATACAATGTCTCACAACGATTGAATACGACTATCAACACATCTATCTAATTAGTTTTCTAAGGTATTGGCCTTCAAATACACCCGTACCTCCCCAAAGATCCAATGCAAAGAGTTGTCGGGACTAATCTAAAAAATTGGTTTCCAGTCAGGAATGGAACAAGTACACATATGACAAGCTATTCAAAACATGATAGAAATTACAAAAATATAAAATAGCATATGGGATATAAACTAACAAGTAAAAATGACATCATGGTATATCAAGAAAAAGGAATAGGCAAACACTATAATCATGACAAGGCATGGCATCTAGAAAGAAACATGTAAATATGAGGACATGGCAGGTGATGACGAAAAACAAGTGAATAGACACCAATCTAAGTGTTTTAAAATATCATATTCGACATGTGAACGGCTAAGAGGTAAATCTGGCTAACCGTACGTGTCGTGTGCGGCTGTTATTCTTCACGAAATACAATGGGATGGAAATAGTAGTTCACACATCTACTGAGATATTTCTCCACCCGACTAGTACTCATGGATTCAAACAGGTCACAAATACGATAACCACGTAAATACATTAGGCACGAACATGATAATAACAAAATATGTCACATGTATGGAATCTATAATACTAATCCCGTGTAACAAGCATGTCAGTATAACATGAGATGCATATGTATAACATGTAACAGAAAAACTATCAAAAGTCGAAAGCAATCAGTATATGTACTTGCCTGTGGTTCTTTGCTGCTGAAACCGATAATCTTGTTGGTTAGAATAGTTTGATTGGCTAGGGTCGATATGAAAAAGTTTAGGAATTGCAAAAGAAGTAGGAATGTGATTAGTCACGGTCAGGAGAAATCTAATCTAAAAAGAAATTTGATTTAGAAATAAGAATTTCATAGTTAGAAAATATATATATTTATTTATTTAGAGAAATACTTATAACCCTTTAGAAAACATATTAGAGAAAGGTAATAGATAGTAGAAATTTATATTATACTTAAGCAAATAATCCTTTGATTATTATTAATAAAAAATAATATATAGTAGTAGAAAGTATTTAAAACACAAAAAATAGAACTCTTAGTAAAAATAATTACATAAAATCCATAACTAAAATATACCTTAAAAGCTCACAAAGTATACTAAGCCCAAATAATAAAGCCTAAAAGAAATTTACAAGGCAAATTTAATATATATTTGATATATAAATTTCCTTTTTAGAGCTCAAAAATCAACATATAAAAGTATATCTAAAATGTTCAAAATACTAAATTGATTTAAAGGATTAAAAACAAAAAAAACCTAATCAAACTTGAAGCCTATATATATATATATATATATATATATATATATATATATATATATATATATATATATATATATATATATATATATATATAACTCCCCATTTTATTCCATAAGCAAGAAAAGTCGAAGCTATACAAGTATACCAGAAGGCGCAAAATGTGAAAGCCTATACACGTATAATAACAAAAGGTGGGAAGGAAGGGAACCCAAGGCTACTAGCCCCTATGAAGAAGGGAATTCCATAAGGTCGTCTGGCCGAGATTACAGTGGAGCCGCCGTTTGAAGCACTGCCTAATGGTCTCCTTGATCAATTGGTCGGCGGAGAACTGGTGTCCCTCATATTTTGCCTTGTTGCGATTCTTCCCAATAACCCACGTCGTAGCTGCTGCAACGATCCGATGGTCTTGGGACCGGTCGCTCCATGCCGAGATAAGGTCTTCGTAGCCCCCTCCCCCGGTGCCCATCCTGCAGCGACGGGATAGAGCTCTCCAAACCGTGGCCGGAAGATCTCCCTGACAAAAGATGTGGTCTACTGTCTCAGAGGAGCCCTCCGTACAGCATGTACATGCGGACGCAAGGCTGAAGGCGATAGTACAGAGGGTGTCATCGGTGGGTAGGATCTTGCGGATGGCTCTCCAAATGATAAAGGACCACTTCTTGGGGATGCATGTCTGCCAGAAGGGAGCAATGCTAGGGATACGCATCCTCGTTCCTCGGATCAAATTTTGAGCCGATTTGACCGAGAAGCAACCTGACGAGTCGTCCTGCCACCGAAGCTCGTCAGCGTCTGTCCCGATCACCACTCCTTAACGCCGGATAAGTTCGACCGCTTCGGGACTAGTCCAATCCCGCACCTTGTTCCAGCTCCAAACCTTCCCAATAGGGTCCTACATGTCCTTGACCTTGCACAACATGTGTTCTACGGAGCGGATAGGAAGTAAGGAATCACCAACCCACCATTCCAGGAAAGCTTCAGATTCTCCGTCGCCCACCCTGAGACGCATCAATGGTTCGGCAAGAGTACGGCCATTGAGCATACGGCGCCACGCTGCTGAAGATCTGCTGTTGGATATGGCTGTAGTTGGGTGGATGTTCTTGAAGTATCTGGCCTTCATAAATTTGGTCCATAAGTTTTGAGTGGTGCGCAACTTCCACCACAGTTTCATCGAAAATGCTTGAACATTATGGGAAAGTTTGGTGAATTCCAGCCCCCCTCCTCGGTCGGCCTGGCCATGGAGTCCCAACTAGCCCAATGGTGTTTGTCATTGCCGTTGTTGTGCCCCCAGAAAAAGTTGCTGAAGGTGCTCTCAATAGAGTTGAGGACAATCTTGGGGGGAGAGCAAGCCGCGAGAGTGTAAATAGGAATTGATGTGAGGACGTGGTTAATAAGGATCATCTTGCCTCCCGGAGATAGCGTCGCATTATGCCATCCTTCAAGCTTTTTCCTAATGCGGCAGGTCAGATCTTTGCAATACCTGCGTTGGATTTGCCGTACACAAGGGAAAAGCCCAGGTATTGGAATGGAGGGTGCTTGATAGGGAATGAGGTGGTATTATACAAGGTGCTGGCATGTTCTTTCGTGACCTTGTGGTGGGTGTAGATGACGCTTTTCTCCGGGTTGACCTTCTGGCCCGAACAGGTAGCATAATTCTGGAGGGTGTTGTGGACCACCTCAACCGATTCGACGTCCCCGGATGAGAAGATGAGGATATCGTCAGCAAAGGCTAGGTGAGTGATGATAGGGTAGCCGCTGGCGGTATGATATTGATGGAAGTTGGTGGTACGAGTCATCCTATTCAGGTTCCTACTCAGGGCGTCCGCCGTGATGATGAAGATGGTGGATGACAGTGGATCACCTTGCCTAACCCCGTAGGTAGATTTGAAGTAGCCATCAGCTTGACCATTGATCACCATAGAGAACCAGGAGTCGCTGATCGATCTCCACACGATGTTGGTCCAGATTTCTGAGAATTCGAAAGCTTTGAATATCCAGATCATGAATTGGCAATCCAGCCTGTCGTAAGCTTTCTCCATGTCTAATTTGATAGCTATGTTGCCCCCTCTCGCTGGAAACTTCATACATGTGATTAATTCTTGAGTTAACATGATATTATCTTGGATATTTCTGCCTCGGACAAAGCCGCTCTCCTCCTCAGAGATGATCTTGGAGAGAAGCTCGGACATACGGGCTGCCACGATCTTGGAAATGATTTTGTTGGTAAAGTTGCAAAGGCTGATAGGGTGGAAGTCGCGAAAGGACTCTGGGTTATCTTTTTCGGTATGAGGATCAGATTGGTGCTCGAGATGGCTTTGGGATACGTCATACCTTGGAAGAAGGCAGTCACAGCCTCGTGGATGTCTGCCTTAATGATGTCCCAGCAGAAATGAAAGAATCCCCCAAAAACTCGTCTGGTCCCAGGGTACTATGCTCATCAAGAGCCTAGACGGCGGTTTTCACCTCAAGCTCGGTTGGAGTTGCCTCGAGCCGAATGTTATCTTCGTCGTTGATGAGATGCATAATTTCTTCCAGGAAGGAAGGATCCCTGATGACTGTCTCTTTGGAGAACAACTTGGAGTAGTACTCAGCAGCAGCTTCTTGTATGCCTTTTTGGTCTTTGATGATGTTACCGTTACTGTCCGCAATTTGATGGATGGTGAGTTTCTACCTGCGACCACTGACGCATGCATGGAAGAATCTCGAGTTTTTGTCTCCCTCATTGTCCTATTTAAGCCTAGCCTTCTGCTTCCAAAAATCTGTCTCCACTTTCAGGCAGAATTTAAGAATGGCTTTGTGAGGTTGAGGGCGGTCCTGGCCTCGGGGGATCTATCATTCGTGAATCTGATCTCAGCTCGGTTAACGTCATCCTCCGCCTCGCGGATAGCTTAAAAAATATCTCCGTAGGCCTGTTTGCTCCAAGCAGCCATGGCTTTTCTCGTGGCCTTGAGCTTTATAGCCACCGTGGTGAGGGGGTCCGCGTTGTCCGTGCTGTTCCATGCTTCCGTGATGACCCCCAAGAACTGGGGGTGGTCGCTCCAGAAGTCTAGGAAACGGAAGTACTTTTAGTTCGAATTTGAGTTGTTGGATACAGTCACTAACAGAGGGGCGTGATCGGATTATGTGGTATTGAAATAGGATAGCTTAGTGGTGGTCCCCATACCGTGCCAATGGGCATTTGTAAGAGCCCTATCCAGGCGAGAATATTGTCAGTGATCTCCTTTATGCATGCTACACCAGGTAAAGGCACTGTCGGTGAACAGAAGGGGGGCCAGGTTGTAGTTAAAAATAAAGTTGTTAAAGTCTTGCATAGCTGAGGGAGGGGGTAGTCGGCCCCCGGTCTTCTCCTCTCTACACGTAACGGCATTAAAGTCCCTGATGCAGAGCCAGGGGGAGGTGTTGTGGTGGAGGTGGATGTCCAAGAGATTGTTCCAAAGGAGTTTGCGCTCCATGATGTCACAGCTGCCGTAGACCACAAACAGGATGGCCCTCTTGGACAATAACGGGTGCTCCATCTAGCATGAAAGGGCTTGCCTGGAGTCGTTAATGATGCTGATTCTAACTTCCTTCGAACAGAGGATCGAGATGTTGTGTCTGCCAGCGATGGCTGTAGGGAAACCTAACTGCAGCTGAATAGATTTGAGTCTCTTATGAGTGATTTTGGGTTCGAGGATGATCAAAACATCAATCTTGTGGTTTTTCTTGAGGCTGGTGATTCTCCTCTTGGTAGGTTTGTTCTCCAGACCACAGACATTCCAGGAGAGGATGTTCAGCATTAATGGAGTTTGTGGGGGGGGTTGGTTAGCCCGCTTGGCTACGGACCTGGTTCGAATGACCGACGCATCGTCGGATGTTTTCTGATTAGGTTTCCTATTGGAGGTCGTAGCCTCCCCCTCTTTCGAAGTGGAAGGGCTGGAGATTGAGCTGCTGGTGTGGGTAATGAGGATGTCGTCGTTCTGATCGAGCAGTTCTCGTGCTGAATCCGACACAGGTTCCCCTGTGGGGATGAGAATAGCGTCGTCAAGATTACCCAATAAGTCACCTTCTGAACGTAGGGGAATTCCAGCAGCGATAACCTATAATCCTCTCTGGGCTTGTTATGGTCCAAGTATGGCTAGGGCTTCGATGACATCAACTTCATGTGAGGATTGGTTCTTGGGTAGGATCTTCTCCGCACCTTTTTACTTGTAAGTACTGTTATCCTGGTTATGAGATTCTATGGAGGCCGATCCCAATGAGTTGGTCTCTTGAGTAGGCTCTGTATATCCTCTTCAAGGACGTAGAACTGGTTAGAGTGGTTCAGGGTTGGTGGGTGATAGGGGACAACAGTTCTGGCCGATGGGGAGGTCTCCCCTCCATCCACTGGGGTGCCTTATTCTGTGCTGCTGTCGCTGTATTGGAATCTGATGTAGGAGTTCGATGGTGGAAGTATGGGGGACCTAGAGTACGGCTGGATCTGGGCATTTTTGGTGTGAGCAACTGGTCTTGGAGGTCTCCTCTTTAGCTCAGGATGAAGCCGATAACAGTGCTTAGATTGGTGCCCTCGCAGGTGGCAATGGGAGCAGAAGATGATGTGGTTGTCGTAGATGATTTGCTGGGTGTGGGATTGGTTGCCCAATTCGATGAGGATATGGTTAGGGGGCTCATTTAATAGGTCTAGCTCCACGCAGATCTTCGCATAATGGGCTTTGGTTAGGTTGCTAGTTTTTGGGGCAGTGGCCACATACGTCCCAAATGAATTGGCTATACGCTTAAGGGTTGCCGGGACGAAGCAAATGAGGGGCAGATTGGGGAGGGTCGCCCATGCGGCCACCGTCGCTGAGTCTTCTTTGGTACTAAAGCTCGCGGACCATTTAATAATTTTCATCTAGTGGGAGTCCACTCTGTTGGTGCCTTTAGACCACACTGTCCTGTAGTCGGTATCTGAGGAGAGGTGAAGCAGGATATGCCTGGGGTCTAGGAGAGCCGCTCTGTATGCTGCTGTCAGCCGCCAACCGACGGTGACCTCCTGGACCCTGGAGACTAGAGTTAAGTCATGTAACCCTAGTTAGACTAGAGTTTGGACTTGGTTAAGTCATGTAACCCTAGTTGTGTTTGGACTTGGTTAAGTCATGTAACCCTAGTTAGACTAGAGTTGACCCATGGTATGGTTATTTGACTTAAGTTAGATTTAAGTCATAAGCCATGACTTGTGACTAAACTTTAAATCAATAACTAGCCTTAAGGCCCATAGGCCCACCCCATGCACCCAAACCTCACCCTAATCAGCTCATGGCAGCCAACCTAGGGTTTTCCACCCTATTTAATGCCTCTTCCATTTGTTCTTGCCTCTTTTAATTATTTTTCTCTCAAGCTTTGAAGAAAGAGGTATAGCCATCTTCCCCAATCCATAACTTTCCCATTTTAACTCCTTTTTGGCTCAAACCACTTGCATTAGATTCTAATTGTCTTTCTCTTACTGTTCATGGAGAGTATTCTCAGGCTTGGAGCAATTTGGAGAGTTTGGCTAACAAGGAGAAACCCCTATTTTGGAGTTTTTTATTAAAATTTCAACATATAGGCAACTTCCTATTCCTTCCATAGAATTTTGTTTTCTTTGCATGATTAGGAAGCCCTAGGTGCCCTCTCTCTGTTGGTATAGGCATTGTTAGGGTTCGTGTCCCATACGTGTCCGTATCGGACACGTATCATGACTAGTGTGCATATGTTTGATGAAATGTCTGTGAGGAATTTATTTCTGATTTTTGTGGAACCAATTGCATGGATTGACAGATCTATAGGTGTACATCATGTTTCATATAGACTGAGCACGGATTCGTGTCATGTTCGTGTCCGAATCGGACACGAACTCGCTGCACGACGTACGTGCACAGTCCCCTGCTCACGCACCCCTCGTGTTTGCTGCACACGCCACGTAGATAGCTACAATTTGGCGTGAGGATGGGGGCAGTGACTGCCAGTGCACCCCCCGAGTTTGACATAAGATCGTGTCGTATCGAGGGAGCACGGACACGCGCATTGGGATTTCACTGTGCAGTATCAGTCGGGAAATCGTGTCTGATACGTGTCTCGTACACGTGACACGCCTCACGTGGACACCTCGTGTTGACACGAGTGTGTAGCCCTAGTGTGGGTGTACAGGTGTGCACGAGCACGTGTCTTAATTCGTGTCATGCTATGTCCACGAACACAGTGAACACGTGCACGAGACTGTTATTCTACAGTGCCCAGTTCTTTGATTCCTGAGTTCATTCCATATTTAATTGATTAAATAATGTGTTTAAATTAACATGATTAATCCTACATGTTTGTTAGTACCTGTTAGTTCGATTTTACTCATTAGAATAGGTTTTATGTCATGGATTGGGAATTCCGAACTTGAGTTTTCATATTGACTGATACCACATTGAACTTTCAATTCCTAAACTTTAATTCCTATTTTAATCTAATTTTAAATGATGTTTTAGTTATCATTTTGATTGTATATATGTATTGGTACATATTAGATTAGAATCCTGTTAGTTAGTTCACAGTTAATGGATTATGTGATGGGGTTGATGTTATTAGGATAGGAATTCGAAATGAGTTTGGAAAGTTTACTGTCAATTGTTTTAATATCAACTGTCAAGTAATTTGTTTGGATTCCATTACTGAGAATTGATTTCCTTTCCTTTTAAAAACTGTCCTTGATTTCCCTATACACTGTTACATGAATTTTTGGAAACCTGAGACACAAATTTCACTGTTATCACACAGGTGGACTTATGACCTATATTTCACTGAATTTTTCCTGAGTTTAAATGTACTGGTTTTTGATAAAGTGATACCCACATTTTCCCCAATAACTGAGAATTGATTTTCCTTGTTGAAACCCAACCTAGGAATGTTTTCCTATTGCACACTGCTTTAATTCCAAATAACTGAGACACTTTGCATTTGTACAAACTTGAGATTACTTGTATTCACTGCTTGAAACATGGGATCACTCGAATGCTAATCACTACACTCTACACTTGTATATTTGTATATCACTGTCACTTGATTCACCTGGGATTAACCCTACACCTTCCTGCACACTGTTATCCATTCTTGCACAGGCACACACACACTGAAAATGGGTTTTCCTGAGAATGGTTTATTGCATTACACTCCAATGTTAACTCCTACACACAACCTACATTCCTGTCACCTATGCTTCCTTGAACATACACCCTATTCTATCAACACTGTCACACCCTTGCACATGTTATACACACATACAAGAACCTGAGAATGAATACCTATTTTCACCAATGTGCTAATCCCCTACACTGTTCCTAACTGCCATTTAACTGAACCTGAGAAGTAATTTCCTAATCCTATTTAACTGCTACATTTATCTGAGCATACACACACAAGTTGCCATGCCACATTGCCTTGTTAGCCTACTGTCACATTGTTTTCACAGCCTCACACACTCTCACTCATGACTCACACACCCGCACACATTTGAATTCATGTGCCCCCTCTCTTTACATATGTATATATAATGTATTGAGATATATACGTGTATATGGGTAGCTTAGTTATTTGAGGTTTGTTAGTTCATTTAGGTTTTGGGGTTAGATGTATGAATGTAAGTTTCAGATGTTTGATTAGACTTCATAATCCTGTTCTTAGGATTTTCTAGGTAATGTAGGCACACATGTTAGTATTTCCCACAATCAAATGCCTACCCTCATGTACACACACATATTGCACTATATCATGCCCACACACATACACATTGTCACCTTCACCCTCTTGACATACACTAGTACATCTGTGTTCCCTCTCTCTACATATATATTTATATATGAATTGAGATAGATATATTAGTTTCCTATATATATAAATAAGTGTATGTGCCTATATATATATATTTTAGATATATATAGTGTATGGGTGATACATATAAAATAATGTATTATATATATAGTTGTGTGGTGATATGTATAGATAGCCTATGGGTATATTCTAATTAGATTATAATATATATCAATATGTGTATTGATTAACTATAGAGGATGTCTTGGTAGATGTGTATTGGTAGGCTTGACATGGTATAACCTAGAATAGTCTTGTTAGCCTAGTATAGACTAGTTTGACTTAGGTTTGACTTGGTTGACCTAGTTTGACTTCTAGTGTTGACCAGAGTTGACCAAGAGTTGACTTTGGTCTAGATTGACCTAGAATCATGTAGAATGCATAGTAGGACTTTATTATATTATTTTAGACTTGTTGTGACTTGTGTTGCTCTAACTAGGAGCCAGATACCTCATCTCGGACAGTACATTTTCATAACTATTCAGATACCAGGCCAGTACATTCTCTGATCATTTCATATCCTGTTTAGAATTATTTTCCTGCATTAAATTACTTTACTTGATACTGTCACGTTGGTCACACGGATTAGTACAATATGGATCCCTCCCTGAGATGTTATCCCTTCAGGGAGCATCGGGTACTCTATGTTCTGTGCGTTTCACTTACATAGCGTATCATATGCTTCTTTGGTTCTTTGATCACTTGTGACATATACCCATATGATCACAGAGTCTTCTTTGAATCCTTATCCCATTTATGGGACTACTATGTACCACCTTTCGGAGGCTTATCACCCTTTGGGGGCATATCATCCTTTGGGGGCTTATCACCTTTCGGAGGCTTATCACCCTTTGGGGGCACATCACCCTTTGGGGGTTTATCACATTTCGGAGGCTTACCACCCTTCGGGGGCTGTTACATAGAATCATAACATAACCTGGTTGGATCCTTGTGTATTAATTGGGGGTATGGGGGAGTATAAATAGCCATGTGAACAATTCCAAAGTAGAATAGCCATGTACGCCTCTTTAGTATAGCCATGTACAAATCAAGCCGTTCATATGTCGACTTTGTACTCTAAATCACTAGTCACTGGTAGCTCTCTATTTATAGTAGATATTTCTATTACAGTTCTCTCTCTGTTTACATACTGTATTTCCTTCAGTATCTATATCTTACTTTACTGAATGATTATATTTTCTAACCTGCTATGAACTGTTGAGATGTATTGTGCTCGCTCCCGTCCTGACTGGACCTGTTGAAAATTTTACAGAGGTTGATGAGGAACCCTGCACCCCTTACCTTGGAGCTTGCCTAGATGACACTCGCGACCTGGACCCCTGGGGAGGTTCAGGCAGCTGCTGAGGACGATACCTTGCTTAGTATAGATAGCTTAGACTGTTTTCCTTTTTCATGTTTAGTTGTTGTCCTTGATTCCAGAGTTTGTACATTTTTAGAGATGTTGAGATTGTTATTCATTTCTGTTGTACCTCAATTGAGGGTTTCTTATCTATTTCATCGTGCTACATTCTACCTTAGATTGTGATTGAGTTGTACCTCTGTGTTGGCCTCCTTATGGAGAGTATTTACATTATATTAGTTATAGTTCATGACCTAGAACAGCGTTCAACCGCCGACACTTTGGCGTAGGCAGGGCGCTGTTACGTTCTCGTACCCTCACAGTGGGTGCGGGTCGTAACAACACCAAAGACAACTTAGGCAAGTTTGATGCCAAAGCTGACGATGGTATTTTTCTTGGCTCTGCTGCCAAGAGTAAGGGATATAGAGTGTTCAACAAACGCTCAATGATTGTAGAAGAATCTACTAATATGACTTTTGATGAGAAAAATAGTGTAGCAGCTATCCCCGACGATGATGTTGAACCATCAACTTTCACGCCGATGAATACCACCCCTGAAACAAATTCTCTAGAGGGCTTACCGAGAAGATCGCGTTCAAGCCGTCACATCCAGAAAACTTGGTAATAGGTGAGGTATCACGCGGAGTAAGTACTCGATCATCGTTAAGAGATTCCATTGCTAGCACTGCTTTCATTTCGCAAATTGAGCCTAAAACTATTTTAGAAGCTTTTAATGATGAGTTTTGGATTTCAGCTATGCAAGAAGAATTCAACCAATTCGAAAGAAGCCAGGTCTGGGAACTTGTTCCCAAACCAGCTAACTATTCGATTATTGGTACTAAATGGTTTTTTCGTAACAAAGTAAATGAAGATGGTTCAGTCACTCGCAACAAAGCTCGTCTAGTAGCTCAAGGATACAACCAAGATGAAGGTATCGACTACGATGAGACGTATGCTCCTGTTGCAAGACTTGAATCCATTCGGATGCTTTATGCCTTTACAAACTTTCAGAATTTTAAACTTTTCTAAATGGATGTCAAAAGTGCTTTTCTGGATGGTTTTATTAAGGGTGAATTTTTTGTAAAACAACCCCCTAGTTTTAAAAATTATAAATTTCCCGACCATGTTTTCAAACTTAAGAAAGCGCTATATGGCCTCAAACAAGCCCCAGAGCTTGGTATGAACGCCTATGCAATTTCTTACTAGATAAAGGTTTTTCAAAAGGGAAGATTGACACTATACTTTTTATCAAAAGTTTTCAAGACACTATTCTTTTAGTTCAAATTTATGTTGATGATATCATATTTGGGTCCACTAATAAAAATCTATGCCAAGATTTTGCTAAGTGTATGCAGAACGAATTTGAGACAAGCATGATGGGGGAGCTCACCTACTTTCTTGGATTTCAAGTCAAACAAACTTCGCAAGGAACTTTCATCATCCAGTCAAAATACACAAAGAATATGCTAAAGAAGTTTGATCTTGACAACGTCAAACAAATCAGCACCCCTATGGCTACTATGACCAAGCTGGAACCTGATGAAAGCGGCAAACCTGTTGACCAACGTAAGTATCGAGGTATGATTGGGAGTCTACTTTACCTAACTACTAGTCGTTCTGATATCATGTTTAGTGTTTGTCTGTGTGCTAGCTATCAAGCTAGTCCTAAGAAATCACACATGTCAGCCGTTAAGCGTATCTTTCGATACCTTAAGGGTACTGTTACAGTGGGCTTGTGGTATCCCAAATCTACATCCTTTGACCTTATTGGTTATTCGGATGCTGATTTTGCGGGCTATAAAGTCGACTGTAAAAGTACAAGCGGCACGTGTCATTTATTAGGTAAGGCTCTAGTCTCATGGTTTAGCAAGAAGCAGAATTCAGTCGCACTATCCACAACTGAAGCTGAATATATTGCAGCTGGTCATTGTTGTGCACAAATTCTGTGGATGAAGCAAACCCTTGCAGACTACAACCTATCTTTTGCACATTCCTATATTATGTGATAACGCTAGCGCTATCAACCTTACTAAGAACCCTATATGTCACTCACGCACGAAATACATTGAAATTCGTCACCACTTTTTGCGTGATCATCAACAAAATGGTACTATAAATTTAGAATTTATTGACACTGATCATCAGCTGACAGATTTCTTTACTAAACCACTATCCGAAGAGCGATTCAACTTTCTTTGTCGTGAATTAGGAATTTTGGATGAAACGGTTATTCACTAAATTGGCCTGCGTAAATATCGATTATGTCATGTTTCTTTATGTTGGCTTTGCTATGGGTACAAGCCGAAAGGGTCCTTCTGACAACAAGGCGTAAAAGCCTAAGCGACACGGTGCACTAGTCTTCGGACTACCGCTAGCTGGGATCCGGCCCCTACAGCTACCCTATGGCAGTTTCATCGTAATGATTCGTGTCATAAATCCTTGTTTATTACATGGTTCAATTTTATTTATAACTTGATTAATTTAAATTTTCTAACTTCATTTTCATTCACCCTATTCATTTTTTATTTGGAAATTTCTATCTTGGCCATTTTCTTTTAATCCTTATAACTCCTGTCCATTTTCTCCACCTTAGCAATATTTTCAAACTGTTTTTAATCTATTTTCAGTTTTGGTCCCATAACACAGAACTCGAGCCGAACTCTGCCTCACACAGAGTTTGGGCCGAATTCAGTCTGGCTTTTCCAGAACTTCCAGTTGCTCTCAACCATCCATCCGTTTTGATCCTACGGTCCAGGATCCACCCGACCATCCGAACCGCCTTTCATATATTCGAGTTCTTCCTCTCTCTCCTCTCTATTGCCTCCTCTAAAACTTCTCAAACTTCATCCTTTCCAAACCCTACCCCTAGAATTGTCAATCTAGTATGGTTTTCTTCCCCAAACTCAAGGAGAATAGCTTTTGCATCATTCTCTTCCATATTCCACCACTCTCTTGAGGTATAATTCTTTCTTTTTCTCCATCTCAATTTCAAATTTCCTTTCATTGTTCAATGCCACCTAGGTTGTTCAATAGAGGAAAGAGGGCTAGAACTGAGGGTACTTCCTCATCGAACCCTCTTCCTCGAGATGATCAACCTATTTATCCATTTTTCAATCCACCACAACCCAATGACCCCGACACATTCGATGATCGAATTTTTGTGTCATTGGACACATCAAAGGAATGGTTCAATGATTTTTGTTCATGTCCTATGTGCGCGGGTCATCCCATCAACTTTACTATATTTTCTCGTTATGACTTATTATTTCATGATCTTTGTCTTGATGAGTTAGTTTCTACAACTTCACTTATTTACTTGAATGTTATTCAAATATTTTATTGCAATCTCAAATTTGATGACACACGAATATATTCTCGTGTTGCCGGAATTGACATCTTGTTCGATGATTTTGAACTTGCGGAATATCTCGAGATTCCGGAACCCAACTCTTGGGAGAAGCTTGTCGATGCACGCAAGTTTTAATTCCCCGATGGGTTGTCCCTTGAGAGTTTCAAGGATGATTTGTGTACCCCAAGCACACGTCCACACAAGTTACTTGCAAAATTCCTTAACCCTTATTTCTACGAGCTTCATCGTATCGTCTTCTCCACGATCTTGCCCAAAGCGGGATCGACTGATAAAGTTTCATATTTTGAGATTTCTGCTTTGTATCACCTTCACTTCCATGTCCCGTTCAACCTTCCTCGCACTACGATGGACTGGATGATTAATGCAAGGAAGAGGCCTCGATCATTGGTCTATGCTCTCTATTTGCCGATGGTCTTTCATGCATTTCATGTTCCTCTCGATGAGTGCCAGTTCCTTCCAGCCCCTGCCTTTCTGTCTAAGGCAAGGCAGCTTCAGGCAGCTGTCGGGTCTCCTGCTGAGTCCGAGCATTTCGGTTCTGATGCTCAGGCTGATGCACCTGCTCTTGGGCAACCTGCGCCCGCACCTCCTGCTACTCTCGAGTCTATCCAGACCATACTTTGCGATCGTTTCATGTTGAAGGATGACTTCTGGAGCCAGCTCGACTATCGTACCACCTTGCAGATGAGTGCCATCAGCAACTCATTGCATGACATCCGGTACACCATGTCTCGGCATCCCTCTATATCCCTTCCTATGGAGCGGTATCCATCTTGCGACGGGTACCGTATCGACGACCCTTAGGTTATCGATATCTGGATCCGAATGCAGCTTTCGTAGATCCTCGTCGTTCGGATACTGATCCATCTGACACCGCTGGTCCATCTCGCGCTCCATGATGGATGTGGTTCCGTACCTGCTGCTGCTGATGATCTTAGTTTTTTTATGCATTATGGACTTATGCTTATGTAGTCTGATTTTCTTGTATGAGTACACTTTATATTTCTATAGATCTTTAGCTTTTATCTGCAGTTATTATATCATTGTGTGCTTGCTAGTTAATCGTTTATATAATTTTCTGCCTGTCTGTGTTTTCGTCATTGCTATGCATAATTGTGTGATATTCATATTTGATAAATGCCAAAAGGGGGAGATCAATTTGATAATCATAATATTTCTATCGTATTGTGTGATACCTATGTTTTGGAAGAGATTATGTCTTACAGAGAAGCTATGTTTATGGGAGAGCTATTATTACGGGGGAGCTACTGCTTCTATGCATGACTATTACTTGTGTCTAGGTATGAACATTGAATATACAAATATCATTTTGTCAATTATTAATATGGGAGAGATTGTTGACCCAAATCACAGTCAACCAAATATTGACAAATTGACAATATGATACTTGTCATAATTCAATATGACACATCAAGACGAAACTCAGTGCAAGACGGATGTCGGCTCTCTCATACAGCGTACTCGGTTTTAGAGTCTGTATTATTTTATATTTTTTGAGTCTAGCTAAATGTAAACTGAGTAGCACTGGATATTCTGGGCCTATCCCTTATCCCCTAACAAAACCAAAAGCTCCACCAAACCAAACTAGCCCACAAAAGCCCATTTAAACAATTTTGTCCTATGGAGACAGAGTTCGGGCCGAACTCTGTCCCCTAAATTACAAGACTCTAATTTTTAGGGTTTGCTGTATGCAAGTTGTCCAACGGCCAAAAATTTAAAATCTTGACACAGAATTATAGCCGAGTTATGCCTATACCAACTAGTATAAATAGGCTTGAATTCTCTCATTTTCAATCATCCAATTATCTTCTCTTCTCTTCTTTTCTCAATAAGCCTCATACAAGCCTTAACCTTCTCATCTACTAGCCACAAGCTTCCTAAGCCTCAAAGTGCTTAGTGCTATTCAGTTAGGAGTTTGTGCAAGAGTCAAGAAAGTTGCTTGGAAAATTCTAAGCATCGTCATAACGATCTTTGTAAGAAGTTGACGTGCTCTTCTCAAGAAAAGGCACAGGATGTAACTACTATTTCACAAATAGTAGATTTAATCCTGAGCTAGAGTTCTCAGGCCTGGACTAGTCCTCCACGAGGGAAACCAGGTTAAAAATGACTGTGTTTGTGTATGCTCTCTTGATCTTTCTATTTCCGCATTTACAAATCTGTTTATTTAATGTTGGTGAAAAGAGTTTAATTTTTATTTAGCTATTATTGTTACAAACTCTATTCACCCCCACTAGAGTTGCCTACCTGTTCTTCAGTCATGGTGTTGGAGGAGGTCGTGTGGTTGGGTCGAGGACGACTGCGGTGTAGTAGGCCAGGGTGGTTTGTAGTCTGCTGTCGGCGGTGGTGGTGAGAGTGAGGGCCAATGGTGGTGATGGACGCTGGGTAAGTGAAGGTGGTGGCAGAAGGTTGGCCGCAGGGGTTCGGCCAGAAGACAGTCGAGAACAGGGGTCTTGGCGTGGTGGATGGTGGTGGGGATGTGGTGACACCCGACGAACGGTAGAGGCAGGATGTTTGGACGGTTGTGGCGCATGGACTGGAAGCGAGGGTGGCTGACGGGGACGACTGAAAATAGGCTATGGGTTTGGCTGTGAGGACAGGGTATCCTATTTGGGGTATCGTCTGTGTCGGCATGTCGACACGGACACAAGAAATGTATTGAGTGTCGCGAGAGATAAATATAATTGTAAAGGAAAACAGTGGAAGGGGTGGTAGACACGAACATGATTCACGGTGGTTATGGTGATGGTTATGGATGATGGATTGTTGGGATTGAAGAAAAAGTGGAAGCAGCTCTCCTTATATAGGATGTTTACTCTCCTAATTCGATAAGATTATCGATCCTTGTAGATAATCTTCTCCCTTTAATTAAATTCAAATAAACCTTAAAATAAATTTACCTAATCATAATTCACTAATAGATAATAATAATAATTTTAAAACATTACTCAATATTAACAAAATAATTTAAATTATATAAATTTAAATCAATTAGAAATCTTTTATTGGCAAGATCGTAACAAATGGTTTGAAAACTAAATTAAGGAAATCTTTATCTAATAATGGATTATACTCATAATTTTAAATAATATCTAGTATTTATCAAGGTATTTTTAATAATATTTGATATTAGCAAAAAATTATTTGAAATATATTCATCTTAACTCAAAACCTTATTTGAAGATAGTTTGGCAAAAATCTATTTATCGATCAAAATAGTTATAATTTTCAAATCACTTTCGAAGGCAAAAGTTGAAAGCCCAAAATAATAACCAACATATTTCGTCATGCGAATAATTTATTTCAAGCAAAAATGATTTTAGAAATACAAAATATAGAAAATAATGTTAATAAGTTTTTAAAAAATGTATTTCTAATCATGATATTTAAATAAGTAATAGTTAAAAAAAATTGAAAATCTGGGAAGAGGGCTTAAAAATCTATCACCTTAGAAATAAATTCGTCCTCGAATTTAAGGACTACTAGTATAAACGGACTTGGATGATCGAGGAGAAATGGTAAGAATTTATGATAAGAAAATTTTGATCAAATAGATTTATTAAGATTCGATGCATCTCCCAATCGTAATGTAAGCCTATCTAACCATCTTAACTACCCATGCAATTGAGGCAAAAATAAATCTATGGGTCACCCACAGTATACCTAGTCCTAGTCATTCTCCTAAAATAAAATTAACTAATTGTGAATGAGCATCTCCTAGTTCCTACTCACAGGCTCGCAGTAGTATGTCTAATATGGTACTACCACGAGTTCGCACAATTTGCAAAATCTGACATGCATGGTCCACCAAAAAAAACTTGTCACGACCTGTACCCGTTTTTCGGAATGCGAGTGCATGTCCAAGTCCAGCTACACCGTAGTGTAGGCGGTAGTACGCTTTCTAGCCCATAATAAACAAGTGCTCATAAAATATATCTTTATTTGCTCATTTAAAAAATTAAACTAATTTACAATATTCCAAGGTTACATTTAATCAAAATACAATGTCTCACAACTATCGAATACGACTATCAACACATCTATCTAACTAGTCTTATCAGGTTTTGGCCTTCAAATACACTTGTATCTCCCTAAAGATCCAATGCAAATAGTAGTCATGACTAATCTGAAAAATTAGCTTTCAGTCAGGAATGGAACAAGTACACATATGACAACCTATTACTACAATAAAAAATACCTTGTTATAACGTTTGAAAATAAGCTACTACAACGGTTGCTATATAAGTGTTACATTATTTCAGCAACAACGCATAATATGACGGTTCTGAAGAGTTTTTGGCCTATTATAACGATTTATAGCATTAAACGTTATATATTGTTCACGTATATCTAACGCTGTTACACACAAATGTTATAAAAAGTGGTAAAAATTTTACAGCAGCCGCTCGAAAGTCCGCTAAAATCCGATCCCAAATCAAAATCCCCCTTCCCCCTCACTCTCTCTCCCTCTCTTCTATTTTTCCTTCTTATCTCCTCCTCTCCTCTTTCCTTCTCATCTCCTTCTTTTCTCTTTCTCGAAAACCCTAACGTCAAACCCGATCCCAAGATGCTCGCCATCTCCCTCGGCGTCGCCATCACCGCCTACGGCGAGGCTTGCTTCGATGCCACCAGCGTCGCCCTCCAGCTCGTCGTCGTCACCTTCGAGGCCACCCGTCTCGTCCTCATCCAGGCCCCCTCTTTCACCGATCAGCTCTTCTCGAGGTAAAGAAATGATTCGGTCATCATCGATCGATCAGATCCCAATTTCGTTTTTGACCGACCATTTATTGTTCAATTTAGGAATTTTGAGGGTTTCTATAGGTTAATGGAGTCTCCTTCTGATTTTGCTAAAAAGAAAAAGAAAACTCTCTTAGAACCTTTCAATTGCTTATGATTGTTGCAATTTAGGAGATTAGGATCGTGAGATCTGCTAAATTAGGGTTTTGTTAATAGTTTTTCCTATAATTAATGCTTGTTTTTGTTGTTGTTGTTATAGATGATGGGTGTGATGTCGAGGACGGTCGTGCCCCTCTGCGAGGGCCTGTGCTTCTTTGGGAGGTTAAGTAAATATACTCTGTAGGGTTATCAATTATATTTTTTAGTGTTTAAACCTTAATATATCTTTTAGTGTTATCAATTATGCTTTCTAACGATGAAGTGAAGTGCAAGAGCTTATTAGTGCTGGAACTGATGGATGGTTAACATCTTCTAATCTTTAGTGGACAAGATCATTATTACTTCTTGTTTGCTTGCATGAATTATAACTCAAAGAAGATTTTATTTCTTGATAATATGCAATCATATGAATTTTAAGTGTCAATTACTTTACACCATTCAAATCTTTTCCCATTTGAATGCTATCAGCTCAGTTGACATATTTATGGTACCATTAAGCAAGGCCAAGTATAGAAATAAAATCATGAAAGAATATTACTGTTTTTAGTATATTTAAGTATATAAAGCATATTATTGTCTTTGGTTGCTTACATCTTTGGTTTTTTTTTTTGGGTATATAATTTAAGTATTAGAAAGTATCAGACTTTTTGAGATTCCTTTGTGAATTTGAGAGAAATTTTTATAAAACATAGAAGAAAGAAGAATAAAAGTAGCAATATTACATACAAAGGGTCTAGCAAAACACAAAACAAAACCATGCTTTCTAATTTGCCCGACATTAGCGACACCAAATTGTTAGGTTTCTGTTCCATAATCATGACAATTACTTACATCATGAAAGCATTCTAAAAGAAACCAAAAGGAGGATAATCTAAGTATCACATTTTTTGTGTGTGGATTCATTCAAGTTTAGGTGTGACAAAATTTATTCAGCAAAATTTATCCGTATTTGTATAGGAAAAGCCAGGAAAAAGAAATATTCTTTGTTTAACACTTATCTAATTTGGTGAAAGAAGTAAATTACTAAGTAAGCTAACTAAATTTTATCTCTTAAATTTTGATATGAATAAGTCAATTTTTTAGTATATTTCAAGAACAGTCTGGGGTAAACTAAAATCCTGGCTCTGCCCCTTGTATATTGGTTTCAACTACCTTATGGACAAAGCATTATGCATTCCGTCTTATAGATAAATACATTACTGAACAAGTGACTGGTTCTTTACTAATTCTTCACATATTTTGACAATTTTGCTAGAAGCCTTTTTTGGGCAAAGATTCTCATTTGGTAGGCTAGCTTTGGCTTGCTCTAAGCGTCTATAGATGGAGTCTAGTTTTTCTAAGTGGCTATACTTGTTATCATTCAAGCACCATTTGTATGATATATTGGTTTCAACTATACCTTATGGAAAAAGCATTAATGCATCCCATCTTCTAGATAAATGCATTACTGCAACAAGTGACTGATTCTTTACAAATTCTTGACATATTCGACATTTTTGCTAGAAGCCATATTTGGGCAAAGATTCTCGTTCAGTAGGCTAGCTTTGGCTTGCTGCCCAAGTGTATATAGATGGAGTTCGAGTTTAATAGATACTGACTTTCAGGTTGCAAATTATCATTCAACAGTGCAACAAGGTAATGGCTTCTTCTTCACCATTTCTTCTTGACATCTTTCCTAATATCTTCCCTAGTGCTGCTCGTTTCTATTTCAGGAGCAGCGAGCTCTCACCTAGTGAATGGCCTTGCTTACACATTCTACAAGTGCAAGTGTCCTATGCAAACTATTCAGGCACAAGGTATATGTGCTATGGCACCATTTTTGGATGTGGATTGGAATCAGGGGTTAAGGAATTAACTAATTACTTGGATTTGAGGATCCAGGAATTTGTAATGCCAGAGAAGATATTAGGCCTAATTCTGGAATCCTAATTTTTCAACTACCTCCTACAAAAATTTGAGAACCATAAATTTATGATGTTAATTCTTATTTTCCTTTTCTTTCCTCTTGGAATCCAGTAGGTATGCGCTTTCTTCCTTGTTTTTTGATTGCTCAATTTTGATTATTTGATGTCAGGTATCAATCCTTCTAAATAAAGTGTTGAGTTTGTTCTCAAATACCACTTAAGTTGATTTCATAAAAAAATTATCCTTGGTTCTCATGTTCGATCGAGAACTTATATAATTTGTTTCTGACAAGAATTTTTTTATCCTTTATATAATTTGTTTCAGGAACTTTTAGAGAAGCCTTGACATGAGTGACGCATTAGAATTTTCTGTTCATCTTCAACATAGGGGATGCAATTCATTATGACAGTATTTCTTTCATTCCTTCTCCATTTAGCCTCTTTCTTATTTATTATAGTAGAAGTTTGAAGGTTGCGCCTTAGAGCTGTCCTTAAATGTTAAAATGCTTCATAAATGAGTTGTAACTAGCAAGAGGAAGAAAAAGAGGTGTCCATAAAATAGATGAGTAGGTGTTAGTAACTACTAAGACCATCCTCACTAATGCTCCTTTTATTTATTATATTCACACCAAGCTTTTGGTTTCTTATATCGTTTCCTATCATAAGTTATTTGTTTTCAGTAATTGACTTATATCTAGTCGCATACTTGGATATCCTAATCGCACCCTGAGCTTGGAGATCCCAGTGGCATGTATAGTAAGAAATTCAGGCAGCAAGATCCAAGAAGAATATCAACTCTTTCATGGCAACCAAGGCAAGCTTTACTCCTTCAAAAAATGTTATCAAATATATTCAACTCTTATGACATGATTTATTCATTGGTTGTATTTCTATAATTCATTTTCATAAAGTCTCGAATGGTTAGGCTTTATGGTAGGTTTCCTAA
This sequence comes from Iris pallida, assembly GCA_029216955.1. Taxonomy (NCBI): domain Eukaryota; kingdom Viridiplantae; phylum Streptophyta; class Magnoliopsida; order Asparagales; family Iridaceae; genus Iris; species Iris pallida. The sequence goes on from JANAVB010025196.1 coordinate 54,527,053, forward strand.
GTAAATATATTATGTCCACCACTGTTTCAGCCTCATAGTCTTATGATACCTCTGCTGCCTATGGCTTGCAGAAGCCTCTATTGGCAAATGGTTTGGCCAACTCGTGTTCATTCAAACCCTATAGAAAAGGATGCCTTCCCTTTTGTCGCATATATGTTGTTTTCCTCTTGTGATTCCATCCTACTGAGATACCACTACTCTCCTCTATCCTCTCTTATCCACCACCAACAAGATCAGCCAGTCAGTCAGTCAGGAACTCAAATATGGATGCATCATCTCTAGAACTCTTGACTTGTATTCCCAGCTAGCTACACTTTTTTACAAGTCTTCCTTTTGTTCTGCTTAGTTTTATAGACAGTTTCCTTTTTTTAACTACACCACCATTCAAATTTTTGGTTTCATAGAAGAGCTAGAATAGTACAGAGCATCCCTCACTTGTTCAGTGCCCATCAGCCTGGAGACCAAGTTGCTTTACTGGGTGATATAGAGTCACTATCTAAAGGCTCTATGTATATGTTTGTGTTCTTATGGACTCCTACTTTAAACCTAAATAACGAGGACATTCGTCATGGTTTTTTTTGTGACATTTACGCTGTCTCGATGTTGGGAAGCTCCATTGCATCTCAGCTGATGTCTTGTGCTTCGCTTGAAGTTGGAAGTTGTATAGATTGTTTTTGCAATCTCTACACTCTCTTTTCTCTTCCCGTTCTTACCACCGTAGGTGCCCTTTATGGTACCATTAAGCAACTTTTATACGTGAGCCTGTGACTTGACTGACTAATAATGTGAAACAGCTCCAAGTTCCACCTTCTTCGGAGAAAATTGGGAGCATATCTTTCGTAGGTGTATCCAAACTACTCGGCTTTTGTGCCTTTGAAGCATGCATGGGAATCTTTTGGCCATCTTTTTAATTTTGCTTGTGATGCAGTCATGCATAGCACTTAGCAGCAGAGATAACTCAGGTAAAATCGATTGTGCAGTTAATGCATGTTGTGTAGTCCCTATTCTGAGCTCTGTTCAGTGACTGCAGTGCAGTCCAGTCCCTATTCTGAGCTCTGTTCAGTCTGAAATATTGATACTTTTGAAGTTTTCTTGCATTAATATAATTATATATATAACTATTATGATTTATGGGCGTTGATGAGATACTTTGGACTTTGGAGGTTCTATGTTGCTTGTAGGCTATGATTTATGGGTGTTGATGATACTTTGGACTTTTATAGTTTTGCCTTGCCTGTAGGCTATGTTGCCTGTAGGCTTCTTCTTTTAACTATGTTGTTTTGTTTTCATACTTGATACTTTGGAGTTTGGACTTTGGAGGCTATGTTGCCTACTTGCCTGGATGTGTTGTCCGTAGGCTTCTTCTCATTTTATGTGTTGCCTACTGGAATCTGGAATCTGGATGCCTCTTTACTTGCCTGTAAGTAGTAACTTTCTTCATTATGATGTGGTGATCCATCTCTGATCTCTGAGCCCATTATAGTATATATTTACTATTTAATTTTGTTTTCATACTTGATACTTTGGAGGCTATTTGCCTACTTGCCTGGATGTGTTGTCTGTAGCCTGTAGGCTTCTTTTCATTTTATGTGTTGCCTACTTTAGTCTGGAATCTGGATGCCTCTTTACTTGCATGTAGGCAGTAACTTTCTTCATTATGATGTGGTGATCCATCTCTGATCTGAGCCAATAGTCTATATTTATTATTATTTACTTTTTTTTCATACTTGATACTTTGGAGGCTATGTTGCCTACTTGCCTGGATGTGTGTCTGTAGGCTTCTTCTCATTTTATGTGTTGCCTACTTTAGTCTGGAATCTGGATTTTATGCCTCTTTACTTGCCTGTAGGCTTCTTCCCATTTTATGTGTTTCATGTGAGGACTAGTATGTAGTTATTTCATCATTATAATGTTCTCAAGTCCTGAAAAATTACTATTTTGCCATGCCATGATCATAGAGAGTTGATTCTCTAATTTCTAGATCAACTTGGAAGGCTTAACAAATGTATTGATGTTAACATTATATTATTGTTTTAGGGTGGTTACTATAAGATATGTGGTGGAGTGACCCATTTGGCCAAGGATTGTCCAACAAAGGCAGCAGAAATATGTTTTCTTCTATAGGAACAAACAACGTAAGCTTTTCCTTCATATGTATCAAAATTCTTTCTGTAATGTCATGTGCATTTGCGTGGTTGATCTGTTATTTGTAGGGTACAATGTTGACTTTTGAAGGGATATACAATGTTGCTTTTGAAGGGATGTCACTATTTGGTGTTGGTGAATGCAATGTTTCAATGTTTTGAGGCCGGCTGCCCTAAAAGGGAAAGATGTATATATTTTTGGATTTTGAAATGTAATGGTGATATGTTGGTGAAACAAAAGTTGGAAAAAGAGTGATATGTTTTGAAATGTAATTAATGATGTGATATTTGGATATTTTTAATGAAATGTTTCAAATGTTAGTTAAATTTCATATTTCTGTTGTCTCGAGAAATTAATATGCTTTTATAATGTATTGAATTATAAGCGTTGACAGGTATATATGTGTGAATAACCAGAACAGAACGTTAAAAGTGTTATGTATAAGTTCTTTTTATAACGTTTCATGAACGTTTTATGAATAGTTCCAAAACAGATTATTTTAGTAAGCGTTATGTATATATAAGTTCGTCATAATGCTTTCGGATAGACATGTTATATAATGATAATATTAATATCGTTTTCAAATTTAGTGTTATATATAATTGACTTAGTTATCTCATTTTTTTATAAAAATGTGTCATATAAGTGTAAGTCATATATAACGATTTTTCTAAACTTTTATAACACCCTGTTCATGACGGTTGATTGCTTCAAAAAAATCATAAATTGTCATATATGACAGTTTTTACCCGTCATAAAATGGTATTTTTCTTGTAGTGTATTCAAAACATGATAGAAATTACAAAAACATGAAATAGCATATGGGATATAAACTAGCAAGTAAAACTGACATCATGGCATATCAAGAAAAAAGAAGAGGCAAACTGGCATTACCACAATCTTAGATAGGATTATTTTTGTCATTTTACGTTTATTTATATAGTGTGTACATTTTTATTTAATTAAATGTGATGGTTGCATGTATTGGTAGACTAGCCTATTATTTTAACCCTTGGTTAGAACTTATTGAGACTTGTCATAACACATGGACTTACAATTTAGGATTAGACAAAACTAGACTCTTTTAAATCAAGTTAGGTTAAAATTAGGTTTAGAACTAACCGAACAATTAGTCTAGAAATAAACCTATTTTTAACTTAAGTGTCATGACAAAAAGGGGCATTTTGGACAATTCCAATAGGCTCCTAGGGTTTCCTCTTGGCTGGTCATATAGAGGGAGTTCTCTCCTTCTTCTTCATTCCATTTGAGCGTCTACAAACCTTAGTTTGGATCTATAAACCCCCTAGATTTTAGGGTTCTTTAAAAAAATAGATTATTTATTTTTAATACATAATTTAAATATAATTAGTTTTGATCATTTAATATACTTTTTCGTTACTTTGATTTTTGGAGCGCCAGGAATGTCAATCTCTCGAAACTTCCTTCATGAGATTTGTAGTAGGCAAGATTATCTTCATTTTGATATGTCATGTCTTACTTAAACTCGTACCATTACATTCTACTTACATCGTGCAAGTTTCTGGTCAATTTAGGCCATTTGACCATATGCAGTAAAACTTGACCTAACTTCCAATTTAATTTCGGAGCTCGACATCGATCCCACCGAATCGATCAAATATATGGTCTTGACCCATTTTGAGTCTACTACATACATGCCACTTGTGTGCCATCCAATGGAGCTCCCGTATACTATTATTTATCAATGATCATAATTGATCTAAATTTATAGTCATGATCGCACCAAGCTCAAACCAAACACAATCTAACCTAAACCACCTCCCCCTCTTCCAATAATTTTGTTTTACCTAAATGATTTAAATTTTATTAATTACTATTGTTCTTAGACTTGAGATGCTTCACTAATGACTAATCTATTTCATGCATGTTTCCCTTAAAAACTTTAGCATTAGTTTTTAAGGTTTTTCCTACCTTAAATTCTTAGTATTAGGTTAATAATTTAGATAAATTCTTTTCGAGCTTTCAAGCCCATATGTATATATTATACATATTGGTTGGGCCTCTCAACTATTGATATTATTAATAAGCCTCATACCATTTTAAATATAGTTTCCCTTGGACCTTAATCTATAAAAGAAGTAAAAAACTATATCGTCCCGTAAGACCATGTATTATATATATGCATATGGTATTATTGTATAGGGTCAAGTATATATATATATATATATAATATATATTAATATATATATATTTATATATATATATATATATTTTATATATATATATTATATATCTATATATATATATATATTAAAATATATATATTATATATATATAATATATATATATATATATATATATATATATATATAAATTATAATATATATATATATATATTATATATATATATATATATATATATATATTAATCATTTCTTGGCCCACTCGGTTGCTCCCAGTTCACTGCCTAAGTATTGGAGCGGCCCAACACCCTTAACCTAAAAATACTAATGTATGATAGGAGCAATAGCTCCCTACCTACTGTATGCTTACATAGCACTGTTGTACCGCTGCCAGTTGCGGGAGGCAGAGCACATAATACCTTCTAGCAGTGACCAACTCTCTAACACTCTCTCTTCACCTCTATATACAACTGAACTCTTATTCCTCCTTGAACCAAACCCTAGCCGCTAATGCCTCCCAACCTAGCTTCTTCTCCTTCATGGTCCACCCAACACCCCTCCAACATTCTGGTCGCCACGACCACCCTGCCGGAGGCGCATGATACCAGCACCTACAACTGCAGCTAGACAAGACCATGCGAGCTTGTCCTCGCACCTGTCGAGCAAGTTCGAATCCTGACCTCTTCTTCCATACCCCACATACCTTCCCCTCCTCTAAACCGTCGTGCCACCATCGTACACCGGAGGCTACGCACAACTGAGTGTTGCGCACACGCGAGGTAACGAGAACAGCAGTAGCAACCGCCACGCCGTCGAAGACTACTGCCCAGTCCGACACGCTGTAACGCCCCAGCCCCAAAATACGTAGGACTAGGTACATAGACATGCCAGCTGTATATACGAAGTATAATCCACTAGAGAAACCTCGTACAAATACATAAGCTGTAAAATGAAGTAACCAAAAGTAATCTAATCTCATACACAAAATAAGAATAAAGATATCATATAATCAACTGTAATAAGTCTTTGTACAATATGTTGGCGGAGACAAATCTACTACCAACAAGTAAGGAAAAAATATACATGGAAACTGAAATGATTTGGCGGAAGTAACAAGAAAGACCCAAGTCATCATCTTCGAATGAATAGAGAAGATCACGACCTTGGCTAGAATACCTGCGGATGACATAGCACACATGGAGAGATAACCAGGTCCTCAGAGGGACGTAACAAGATACATAATAACATGCCATAAACTGAAAAATACAGCTCAATAATATAGTAAGATCGAATCATAATATGGTCCAATACCCACCATTTGAATTAGCGTACCATCCCCCCAACCAAACAAGGACAGGAGATGGCACACTAACCCATGATGAAGTATATTCCCAAGTCACAATCCATATGGTATCCGGAGCCCAACAAGGTTCAATACCTTCTCATCGGAGTAGTAAGCCACACCTACAACCAAACAAGGACAAGATGTGGCGAACTAATCCGTGACAAGTTATTGTTCCAAGCCACGGTCAGATACAAGTACCCAAACCAAGAGTACTCATACCTAACGGATAAGGGTGCCTAACCATCTAAGTGAATAAAGTTTTAAGAACAGTTCATGGTCGTATGACTACCGGGTCAAGTCAGGAAATACCAATACAGTACAGTACCTCAGTAGCGAGTCACAACACCATATACTATTCCTCAGTATCGAGCGAGTCTATAGCATATAGTCTACCTATCGTTCCTCAGTGGCGAGCGAGTCTACGACAGATAGGGTGGTAGTCAACTTCCATCATGTTCTCCCCACCCAATGCCAACTCACAACTTCTAAGTCTTCTAGCATGTAACTCTATTAGCAGTTTTCTAACTCACGGCTTATACATACTGGTGGCCAGCCAATCACGCATGTCCGAGTCCTATATGTGACTCACAACAACGTGGTATTAATATGTCAGGTCTATGAATGCAACACACAAAGGGTGGTCCTTAAATCTAGGTTCAATGTATAAAACATAGTACATAGCAGGAAATAGAACTAAACAGTAAAATTATATCTACTTGTGCCATGTATCACATTTATTTTGTAGAAAAAAATAATAAATAAATGCATGAATATGAGCTAAGTAAAATAATCAGCTAATCGCAAGGTATCTTGCTTGAGGTTATGTACAAAAGGGAATAATTCAGTAGCTCAAACCGGCAATAAACTAAGCAAGAAAAGCCAGATCCCGCAGATGACTCTGGATGCTGCAACAAACATCAAGAACAAGTTTGGAATAAAGATATGCCTAGGAAACGCCTGTCCAAAAGTTAAATTCTGAAACAGGGAAAAATTCATAATTTTGGGTCAAAACGATGTCCACGTTGGACCCGCTTTGCACCAAAATACGTGCCAATATCTACGGTCTCTAAAGTCGTCAAACTACATGTTTACAGAGTTGTTTTGATGAGACGAACCCAACGATATGTCCAATTTTAGATTCCGGCAGGCTGTGCACAAAATCGCCCGTGAGTGGGTTTGTGGGCCCGCCAAATAGCGTCCCGGTCAACCTTCTCAGAATTGAACCAAACTTGGCATACAAGACCAAAAAATAATACGGTCTTGTTGCACAAGTTTCGTCTCAATCCGACGACTGTACATGAAGTTATGGCCAAGTTTGCAAATGGTCGATACGGGGTATCTCGACGGATACGTACTGATTTCGTCGCGCACATGCAATAAAATTGGGTTCCGTCAGTTTCTACACGTCGACAACATCCATACGCGCCTTTTGATGTATATAGTGCGCGATCACGTCGCCCGGTTTGTCGGGACGCACGCCGTATCGGGGTGTTTTTTCTAATTTTCGAAAACAGAATTATAATTTTTTTAGACTTTAACTACGTGTAACTTTTACATAATAGATGAAAAGTGATTCCAGAAGGTGCGTTACAATCTCGGTTATGTTTTCTTTGACTGTCTTTAATTAGCCTCTACAAAATCCTATTGGATAGAAAGAAAGTGGACGACAAGTTTGTGTTTTAAAACAGTTTTTAATATTCAGAAAGTGGTTTTTCTCCAACTTCGTCTCGATTTTTCGAGCAAGTTGGATGGCCATGTCGAAATCCACCTGGGGGATCTCGAAGAGGGTTATGTGGGCTTTCTACACGAATTTACGGATCTAAAAATGGATTTAAATTGATGGAGAAGTCGCATGGAGAGGTTAGGTACCTTGGTTTGTTTTCTGTTGATGTTGTGTCGTTTGTTGGTGGTGGTGTGTTGCCGTGGCGACCGTGAGGCGGGATGCTATGGCTGGTGCGGAGGTGCTCGCCGGAAAGAGGGGAGGAGGAAGGAGAAGAGTGGAGGTA